>JANKOD010000006.1:13780104-13791856 GCA_026284645.1 Erythroxylum acuminatum | reverse complement strand
ATAATAATAATAATAATAATAATAATAATAATAATAATAATAATAATAATCATCATCATCATCATCATCATCATCATAATAATAATAATAATAATAATAATAATTTGATACTCTATACGGTTTGAATTGTTATGGTTAATAAATGTTGTCTGCTTTAATGTATTTCTATTAATCAGATTAAATGTGTAGTTAGTATTATTATTATTCTTATTATCCTAATTATTATTGTTGTTATTACTATTATTCTTATTCTCATTACTGATTGATAATTTATTATTAATTAGAATTAATACCAATATTATTATTATTATTAGTATTTTCCTAATTAAGAATTTTTTAGTATTATTATGATTATTAATATAATTATATGATGATTATTATTATTATTATCCTTTTATTTGTTATTAGTAGATTTAATATTAACAATTTCATTCCCATTTTATAATTTAATGCATTTAGTTTCATGAACTTACTTTGCTTTTATTTGTTGACATTAATAATGTAAATGTCCTTCTTAGAATAAACATATAATGTATAAATGGTAATTATTGTATTTATCTGATAATTATGATACGGTTTGTACTTGACAGTTAATTACTTCTGATTAATACATATATTATTAGAATTACAAATGTCAATTATTAGTCATAACATTAATACATTCGGTATTATTATTAGAGGTTGTTATTTATGTAATTCAATTAGTTCTTACAATTATTGAAATAGACTGAAATGAACAAAGTCTTTCATTACACAATGAAAACGGAAATTCAAAATGTGCAGATCTCTGATAATGTGCTTTAAGTTGATATTGCAGTGTTTATTTGTTATTCTGAAGTTGAATAGCATATGTAGTTTGCAATATATTGCCAGAAAATATGAAAACCTGTACGCGTTTTTCAGTTTGGAGTCGACTAGTACATTTAGTGTGTTTAAGGTGTGACTAGGTTAGGCAACATGTTTATAGAAAGAACTGTTGCAAACTCGCAGATGTTGAAACAATTTATTTGTAATAAATTACAATCATTTTATTCATGGTTTTACTTCTATTAAAACCATTAATAGCAAACAATTTTCATTTTACTGTATACAGACATATATGCATGCATGAACTTTAAATGTGCTTGCCAACGCCAAACTCTTTCTTAAACAAAGGTTGAAGGACAACTCTTTACAGAAAGTTACAACCTATGTCTCAAACATGCCCTTTTCAAACCCTCCTATGACTATCACAGGTGAATTTTTAGGTTGGAACTCCTCCTGTATGTGAAGAAGAATTTCTGCCTAGTCTGCAATAGCTTGTGCCGAATTGAAGTAACCCATAGTGCTTGCATTTCTCATACCTGCTGACCAAGAAGAAGGAGAAAAGGATCTCCAGCACCAAATGTGTCTTTATTTGCCAAGGCAACAACTTTCCTGCTTCTTTTGCTGCTATTGTTGGCTGAAACAGTGTTCTGGAATGTACCACTGCATTGCGTGGCTTATGACAAGACATTATCTTTCCATTAGAATGTCATATTGTGACTATTTTCCTGAAGGATGAAGGTTGGCCACTAAGAACCATCAGCATTGCAATTCTATCGGTTGAGAAGTGTACATGGTTATTAAAGACATACTTAAGAATCTTTTACACACTATACCTCAAACCTTTAAGATGCATGGATCTTTCCATCGCCACATATGGCACTCATGCAACCTCCCTGTCCCTGATCACCACACGTGCAGCTACCACCGACAAACTCAGGCAATTCAGTGAGATTATTGAAGATTTTGTCTGTTATTAAACAAAAGTGCAATAGGAAGAATAACAAGCAAAGAACAGATATTCTTAAGCTTTTGCAGTACCTGGCATCAATTTTTTCCAACAATTTATTCTGACACTTATGGCCAACGACCTGAAGCAAGACTCACACTTTGTCCCTCACTCTTGTCCAGACTATAGAAACATGAGCATCAGCATCAAGGCAGAAACAACGACAACGAGCAAACAACCAGATTCCCAAATACCCAATTCTACCAGACGAACTAACCCAGAAGAATTGACGTCCAAAACACATAACCAAGAAACGACATCTTTAATTCACATACAACAGCGAAACTCCCTTAAATTAATCAGCATAGGTCGTACTTAATACACCACAAAACCCCTAAATGGTGATCTCAACCCCTGCGACAAACATCCAAAAACCCACCTTTAAACCAAATCCAGATAAAATAATAAGAAAACCAATAGGGTATCACGATGAGCAACTGAAGATCGTTAGGATGGTTTTGCTTGCGCATCTTTGCATCATCAATTCCAAGATAGAAGCACTAACAGCCCTGTGAAGTGCAGAGTCGAATTACTCACCAGAATCAGAACGCAAACTACCAATAACGAATAATAAATAAGACTGAAATACAAGTCACCCAAACCTTTACTAGCTGGCGATATCCATTTGGTCTCCCACTAGCTTTTGTATGTCTTTCTTATGGGCACAAGGTGACTATTTCCGTTTTTGTGCGCGAGTCCTATCCATCCATCCATCTATTAACCCTGATCCTGTTCTTATGTTGTTTTTCTTATCCTTTTTACATTTACTTACGTTCTCTTAAGAAATTTTTTATTTTTAATTAAAAATAATTTTTCTTAAATTTTAGTTACAAAATATTAAAACAATTCAATTACACACCATATAAATATTAATAGATTAATAAAATATAACTAAAATGATAATTTAATTTAATTATTAAATTTGAGTTAATTAATTTAATGTAATAAATTAATAATTTAAAATAATTGTAATAAATTATTAATTTATATCAAATTTAACTAGTTCGATATAAATTTAAAAATTAAGTTAAATCACAACATTTGACTAGTTCACATATAATATTTATGTCATATATATTTTAACACTATATTTTTAAGTGAAATCTAAAACAAGGAATTGTTCTAAAAATAAAAATTATTTGGGTACAGTAGAAAAATTGATCTAAATACATTGGATGAAAGTATAACTTACAAGTCTTTAGATAGAATTGGAGAATTTCAAACTTTTGAAAATAATAAAACCTAATCTTTATAGAAATATAATTTTAATTTTTATAATTTTTAAGTTTTATATTAGAGTCAAATTTAATTTAAATTATTAAATATTATTTACTGTGAGTACATTATATAATAATAGATATTGACATATTTTTTATTTCAATAAAATATTTTATTTTTATTTATTCTTATAATTTTTATTTTTATTGATTATAGAAACAATTAAAAAATCAGTAAATTACGAATTTAAGCGTTATTTTGTCGGCACGAAAGTAGAAAAAGGGCAAAAAGGGCTGTATTAAGTTCTAACCGGCATACCTGAAACCCTAAAATCGAACAGTTACTTATTCCGCCGTAAGATAGTAACAAGAACGCACTCTCTCTCCCTCTACCTCTCCGTGTATGTGGACAATGGCAGAGAGAGGCGAAGTCAAAGTCATCACCGTGGGAGGTAAGGGCTCTTCCCTCTCTTCTTCCTCCGTTTACTCTGTCGCCACCCGCCGTTCCCAGCTACGCATCGACTCTTCGGTCCTTGACAGACTCTCCAATCACACCCAGAACCCTAACCCTCTCAACCAACCCCAGTTCCCATTTCTCAAGTCCCTCACTCCTATTGAAGTTCGCGCCTCTCTTACCTTTCTTCTCATTAAGCTCATTCACTCCTCCAATTCTGCCACCGTTCTTTCTCTCATATGTGATACTCTGAATTCGGAATCGGAACCCCTGGATTTGAACTGCATTGGATTGACTGAAGACTCCGTCTTGTATGGAATTTGTGCAATTCTGGACCATGAAGCTGCGGCTTTGACATCAATTGTTGACGCAGTCGCTGCATTGTCCTGTGAGGCTGTGAAGGGTGATTTATCGGCTTTCAATTTGATAGACGGAGGGGATGGTCATGTTGACAAGGATAGAGTAGGGGTAGTTAGTGACATCAAAGTGTTGGTCAATGGGTCTAAGTTAGTGGGGAAAATTGAGAGTGAGTGGTTTTCCAAAATTCCTAAAATTAATGGGAAACTGAGGGAAGTGGTGAAGGCATTACATTTTATGACGCGAGCAGAGTTTAATTCTGGTTCTAGAAGTGGAAAACATGGTGATGGGGAGGCAGTGGGCACAACCGTATTTTCCTTGGCTGTGGCACTCCGGAATTTGGGTAAATGCAGTTTATGTCGGGCCAAAATGAATTTGGATGTGGTAGGGAGGGAATGCTTGAGAAATAGTTTGCTGGCTTTGTTTGATAAGAACTGCCCTAGTGAAGATGTTCTGAGAAATGCTTTTAAGTTGGTTCTGGATTTACTTAATGAGGAAAATTATGGGAAATTGGTCCATGAAGTGAATGCTTTGTTGGGAATTGTGTGGAAGATTGTTGCTTGGGAGGGTATGACATCATTAGTTGGACTCGAGGGAGAAAAGCTTCTGAGTGCAAAGAGTAGTGATAGCATTGAAGCAGATGGCAGAGATGCCAATGTTGAAAAGAAAGGTGAGAAGAGAAAGAAGAAGGTGGTTTTAGGAAAAGGAACTAGTGTGATTGTGAATTTTGTTAAGGATTCTTTGCGGAGCAAAGAGCATGATTCTGGGGAGGGCTTGGAGTTATTAGAGAAATGGGTAGAGGCCCTTTTGTTGTTTTTTGACCCAAAGGGACCAGAGTTTGATGCTATGGCATATAAAGTGAAAGAGATTGTGGAAAGCAATGAGACGAGAAGGCTTCCCAAGCTTCCTAAGGTAATATTTTGTATACTTGTGACACTCAAAGAATGATATTTTGTTCTGTAACATTGTATTTCAAGTACTCTTCAAAAGATATGATAGTTGATTTTGCGTGTTCAGCATGTGAGAGGAATTTTATCACAAAAGCATATTACTTGTTCCATGACCTTGTTTATTTCAGCGATAGAATAAACATTCTTGACATCATAGACATTCCTCAAGTTAATCAATAAAAACTATTTGAACTTTTTATTATTTTTTTCTTATTCTATTGTAGAAATCACTAGTGGTGGCAAAAGTTGGTGGATAGTCATCACCACTACTTAAAACAAGCGAGAGCTTGTGGTTGGAATGTTGTACATTAAGTTGGTTCTTATATGATTTAGCTGATGTTGTTTATTACTTATCTTTCTTCCCTTTTCACAACTTTTGGATTTTGACTTGGTTTTGGGAGTCCACATTTCATGTTAATTGACTAGCCAACAATAGTAATACTTGTTGTATACATTATTATGATATTCTATTCCTTTCCATTTTGATACCATTGTTGTGTTTGAGAAATCCTAATGGTGACAGAATCATCTCAGTGTTTTTTTCACCTATGATGTGGTGGTAGTTATGATGGTCAAATTACTTCATCTCATACATCTTTTGGCTTGAATGTTCTCCTTGTCTAATTTTATGTATACCATCTAAATTTCAGGGTACACGTGATTTTGCAAAGGAACAAATGACAATTAGAGAGAGAGCATTTTCAATTATAACTGAAGTTTTCAAGAGACATGGTGCCACAGCACTTGATACTCCGGCTTTTGAATTGAGAGAGACACTTATGGGAAAATATGGGGAGGATTCAAAATTGATTTTTGATCTTGCTGATCAGGTAATACATGGTTATAACATCTTATTATATTGATTTATTGTTTATTGTTCTTGTTTTTAACTTTTTATGTTGATGTTGTGATAGTCATAAATGTAATTTTCTTCTTTTGGAAAAACTAAAAGAGGAAATATAAGTTGAAATTCCTATTTGGACTTGTTTTCTTGGGTGATGATGGACTCCTTGTCCGTTTAGTTTCTCTAGGTACTGCTACTTCTATCATTGGAAGATATACTTTTTTTTAAAACCAAAGAGCATATATTTCTTCTAATTGAATTAAGATTGTGCATTTAGCCCAATTTCATGGAACAACAAAGTTTTGGTGTTTTGGTGTTTTGTTGTTTTTGTTTCTTTTAATAAAATTTTGTTGTTTTTTGTCTTTTGCTGATTGGACTTGTAGTTGTAACTTTCTCTTATTTTCAGTTGTGTCCTTTTTTCCCCCTACAGCGGACTTGATTAGTTCCTCAAGAGTATCTAGCTTTTAAAAGCCTATAATTAATTTTTTGCTATTGCAGGGTGGAGAGCTTTGCTCCCTGCGATACGACTTAACAGTTCCATTTGCTAGGTATGTGGCAATGAATGGGATCACTTCTTTCAAAAGGTATCAAATAGCAAAGGTTTACCGAAGAGATAACCCATCTAAGGGAAGATATCGCGAATTCTATCAATGTGACTTTGATATTGCTGGTCAATATGAAGACATGGGGCCAGATTTTGAGATTGTTAGAATTTTAACCGAATTGCTTGATGAGCTTGATATTGGAGATTATGAGGTGTTTGTACTAACTATGTTGCTTCCTCTTCATTATGTTCATATGGTTGACTATGTTTTGTTTTCATCTTCATGATTATTGATATTGGCATCTATAGCTTGTAGCACAACCACTAGCATTAAATGATGTAGTCGCTTTGCAAAAGGATGAATTAGGTTTAATAGAAGCTAAAATTGCAAGTGGAAGAGAAGGGAGAAGAAGAGGATTATGTTTATCTAACTATTTATACTTCACTGAAATTGATAGGCTGAGAGTAGCGTGGTTGAATTACTCTTCAAATCTTAATATGGAACCTTATTTTCCTTCAATATTTCTGTTCTTGGTAGCTATATTTTAATGAGCAAAGCTATTCTAAGCACTTGTTGTTCCTAATTGCTTCTTTAACAGGTGAAATTGAATCATCGGAAGTTACTAGATGGTATGCTTGAAATATGTGGGGTACCAGCTGAAAAATTTCGTTCAATATGTTCAAGCATTGACAAACTAGACAAGCAATCATTTGAACAAGTTAAAAAAGAAATGGTAAGTGCAAGTGGTAATATATAAACAAACTTGGTATTTGCTAATCGCTTATGTTTATGGCTAGTTTATTGTAACCAGTCTCTTATTTACTTCATTATGAGAACATCTGTGGCTGGTTCTTATACATTGATTTACAAGTACTTGATTGGGCATGAGAAACTAAGTCTTAATTTGTGTGGGTTTCAATCATTTGTACAGTGGGTTGAATAGCTAATGCATAAAGGTTTATGAATATGCCGATATCTGTTTTCTAGAGAGTTAAGTTTTAGAATGGATGAAAGAATTAAAATGTATCCTTATATATGGTGCCTACTGATTCTTGCTTTTATTTTTTATTTTGTTTACAGAAAGGCTATTGTTTTCCTCACAGTTCTTTCTTTCTAATTTATGAACTTCTTTGGTTCTAACGAGAACAGTTAGATGGTAGGCATTAAGATGGAATCTTGAACTTTGAGCATCTATTATCAGCTAAAAGTTTAAACGCTAGTATTGGTTTAAGTGCACATGTTACTTCATAATTAGTTGTCTTTTTTTCTTTGAAAAATAAAAGATTTCATTAATAAATGGTTATATACAAAGTCTGCAACTGTTCTAGTATGATACAAAAAACACTAGATTACAATGTCATATGGGTCTTGGTGATCAACTTAGTCTAATGCCTATCTCCTCATTTTGGTGGACAAGTTATCCACAATTCCCCTAGCTAGCATGTTTATTCTGGTTTGGAGAGTAGTCTCCTGTAAAACCAACCCTGCACTCCTTTGTTGTCTGAAGATCTTGCAATTCCTTTCTTTCCAAATATCTTGAATCCTTTGTAATTTGCCTGAGTTTTCATACTCATTTTCACTAACCAATTAATTGTTTCCTCCCATGACTTTGTTGAACTATAGGTATTCAGGATTGCTTGCAGCCCTCTCTAGATCTTCCTTGTGTAACTGCACTTAAACCCAATCCTCCCTGCTCCTTTGGTTTGCATATTTTTGTAAAACTAATCCTTGCTTTGCATCTACCTTGTTCTGGGCCATTCCATAGAAACTCCTGTAGTCTCCTATCTACTTCCTTGAGTATACTTTTGGGTATGGGTAGATAATTGAGCTAGTAGTTTGTGACATTACTCAGAATTGATTGTATTAGTAGAAGCCTGCCTCCTTAACTTAAGAACCTATTTCTCCATTGGTTTATCCGTCCATAAATGGAGTCTAGCATTGGTTTACAGTCAGCTGCACTAGCTCTTCTTTTTGAGATTGGTACTCCTAAGTACTGAAATGGTAAACTTCCTTGTTTATTACCATTTCTCTTACTTTGTAGGTTGCTTCACTGTTGGAATTGCTTGAAAGGTAATAGCAACTCTTCTTAGGATTGTACATCAGCCCTGACTTCTTTTGGAATTCCTCAAAGGAATGCATGAGTATATTAATGGAGTTTCTCTCTGCCCTGCAAAACAACAGCAAGTCATCTGCAAAAGCTAGATGGGTCAGCTTCGTGCCTTTACATCTGTGATGGAATTGGAATTCAGGATGTGTTATTGTCTTCCTTGCTAGGAGTGTAGTCAGGGTCTCCATATAGAGAACAAATAGGTAAGGGGACAGGGGGTGCCCTTGCTTGAGACCCCTCCTTGCTTTTATCAGTTTGGTAGGTTCACCGTTCACCAAAATAGTCACTGAAGTGGTGGTAACACACTCCTCTACCCAATCCTTGAACAAATTTGGAAAATCTGTGGCTTTCATGATATTAGAGAGGAAGTTCCAATTAATTGAGTCATATGCCTTGGCTAAATCCACTTTGACTATGCAATTTTTCATTTTCCTCTTTAAGTTGTACCCTTCCAGTAACCCTTGGCATAGGAGAATGTTGGTGCTTATTGACCTCCCTTTTATGAATGCATTTTGCTCAGGGTTGACTATTTTTTCCAAGCTTGATCTCAACTTGTTAGTCAAAATATTTGTGATTATCTTGTATAGGAAGTTGTAGCAAGCGATGGGTTTGAATTGCTCAAGTCTTTCTGCATTACTTTGTTTAGTTATAAGACATATATATGTCTTATTCCACTCTTTGATGATAGCTTTTTTTTTGGAAGAACTCTTGAACTGCTCCTACAATCTCTTCTCCCAATATGCCCCTTTTTTTAAAAAAAATCTTCCATTATATCCATTAGGCCCTTGGGAATTAGGTTCATGGAAAAAACATCATCCTTTATCTCTTCCCTTGTAACTTCCTTGGTCAATTGTCTCTTGTTGTCTTCATCAACCTTCTTGATTCTTGTGATCACCTCATCTGGAATTTACCTAACTCGAGTTTCATCTCCATATTGCTTGTAAAAGTAGTCAAATGCAACCCTTTTCTTGCCCTCTAGGTCCTCGTGTTTCCAGCCTGCCCCATTTACCAGCACGTCAATGGTGTTCTTGTTCCTCCTTGCAGAAATAAAGCCCATATAATACTTTGTACATCTCTCACAACCCTTTAACCAGGTCATTCTAGATTTCTGTATCAGTAGTGTATTAATATTCATCAAGATTTGGTTGTATTTAGAAACTAGCTCAGCTTCTTCCTTAGTTGCACATCTTCAGGACTTGCAATTATTCTCTTCTACCACTCCTTTAACTCATCCATAGCCTTAGCTTTCTCCTTCTGTTCTGGCATAATTGAGTCCCTGCTCAGCTTTTTCAGTGACTCCCAGCTTCAACCCCTCACTGAGTATATCCATGATGATTGTAGATTCTAAATGGAGCATTCCTCTTCCACTCACCTGTTGCTAACTCCCCCACTATAGGGGTATGGTCTGAAACATTAGGTTCTTCAAATGTAGCATTCCTCAGTGGAAATTGCTCTATCCACTTACCATTCACCATGCATCTGTCTAGCTTTCGCATTGAGAACCAATCCCCAGCTTGTTTGTTGTACCAGGTGAAGGCATTCCCATGCCACTTTAAATCTGTCAGTGCTGAATTTGTCACTAGCTCCTTTAACTCCCTGCAATCTTGCAGTTTCCATCTTCCCCCTCCTTTTGATTCATTTGATTTGAGAGTGCAGTTGAAGTCCCCCAACACTATCCAGGGAACTCTGCTCTTGTTCAATTGCTCTTGTTGCAAAGATGAACACAGTTAGAGTGTTGTTGTCACTTGCAGCTAATTTTGGTTGGATTTGCAGCAGTTCGATGTCAAGAATGCGTTCTTACATGGAAATCTAGAGGAGATATACATGGAGGTTCCGCTTGGTTATAAGAATAACTTAGCTACTCATACTGTGTGTAAATTGAAAAAGGCATTGTATGGCCTTAAGCAATCACCACTAGCATGGTTTGGTAGATTTGCAAGAGTTATGTTGGCCATGGGGTACAAACAAAACCAAGGAGACCACACACTATTCATTAAACACTCTCCCTCAGGGGGAGTTATAGTTCTTTTGGTGTATGTTGATGACATAATAGTAACAGGAAATGATGTTAAGGAAAAAAAGGTTTTGAGTCAATGTTTGGCTAGGGAATTTGAGATCAAGGCATTGGGAAGGCTGAGGAGGATGTTACAGTTCTTCTCAAAGAAACAGGCAATACAACATGCAAACCAGCAAGTACTCCCATGGATCCAAGTCTTTAGCTTTGAAAGGCAGAGGAGAATGCAGTAGTAGATAGAGAAATGTATTAACGCCTGGTAGGGAAACTCATTTAGTTACTTATCGCACACACGACCAGATATAGCATATGCTGTAAGTGTGATTAGTTAGTTAATGCATAACCTAAAGAAAGTTCATATGCAAGCAGCTCATAGAGTATTACATTATCTCAAAGGAACATCGGGGAAAGGTATTTTGTTTAAGAGGAATGGGGGATTGGTACTTGAAGCATACACTAATGCTGATTATGCTGGTTCAATTGTCGATAGAAGATCGACTTCAGGATATTGCACCTTCTTTGGTGAAAACCTTGTGACATGGAGAAGTAAAAAACAAGGAGTGGTAGCTCGGTCAAGTGAAGAAGCCAAATTTCGGGCAATGGCTCAAGGTGTATGTGAACTACTTTGGTTGAAGATCATCCTTGAAGACGGTCCTATGAGACTCTATTGCGATAACAAGTCTGCGATAAGTATAGCTGACAATCCAGTACAGCATGACTGAACCAAGCGCATCGAAATCGACAGGCACTTTATCAAGGAGAAGCTGGAGAGTGAACTGATTTGTACTCCCTATGTGTCTACACATGGTCAACTTGCTGATATTCTTACCAAAGGGTTAAGCAGTTCAGTTTTTCAGACTATGGTATCCAAGCTGGGAATGGAGAATACCTATTCACCAACTTGAGGGGGAGTGTGGAAAAACTGTATAGGTAGGAGACTATTTTAGGAAAATATATTGTAACAGATTGTAAAATTCTTTAAACCCTAGTCCTTTGTAGTAAAAGGTTTCCAACTAAGATTTTTAAATAGAACTGAACCCTACTCTATTAAGATTCTTTATTCTTAAGTAAGTTTGAGTCTTAAACAAACTAGGACAATATAGCTGTCCCTGTTAAATTTACTCTTGCTGCCTCTTTCATGTTAACACTAATGTGACAAGTGAACTGTCTCGCAGCAAGTCCCACTCGTCATTCCACCAAATGAAAGCTTGTGGTTCAGTGACTAGAGTTTATAAACTTTAAGCTGTTTTGAACCATTCCAGGTTCAGCGCGTGTTAGTGAGATTTTTTTCATGTTCACACTCTTATTCAAGTGTTGGTTTCCTTTTGTATGTTGATTGTATTTGTTTACCAAAGCAATTTCCCTTCCTTGTATCTTGACAAATGGTTTTATCGTAGCATATGTATAGCTGATGTGCTTGTGTGAATTGGTACAAGTGGTATGAGTAAATA
>JANKOD010000006.1:13748029-13773328 GCA_026284645.1 Erythroxylum acuminatum | reverse complement strand
GAGGTAATTTGCGTCAATTTTGGTGTCTTAGGCGTGGGTTGTGTGGAAAGAATAGAAGAAAAACAAAGAGCAAAAGGAGGCTAGCAACGTTAGAGAGGCTGACGCAGAAAGTGAAGAAAAAAGGGGCTGATTAAATGTGATTATAGGCGTGGAGAAAGCAGCAACACCTGGTGGCAGAAAGGAATAAACTAAGACACGTTGAAGCCATCATTCACACAAAAACACATCCCCAAAAATCCCTCCATTTACTCGCCAAAGTAGTAGCCTTCATTCAATAATCATTCACGCATAACACTTCAACTCACTCCAGCCAAACACAAAAAAACCTCCACTCACTTCACGCCTCTACATAAAAACACTATAGCCTCCTTCAAATTTTCACGTCCATAGCCACTCACCATACACTCACGCTCAACCCTCACTCACCATACTCCTCTCCACTCACGTTGCACCATCACTATTCCACTCCACACACAACGAAGCAGCTGGTGGTGTGACCAAGCTAAAGTAGCTAGTGGCATTAACCAAGTTGAAGCAGCTAGTGGCGTTAACAAGTTGAAGCAGCTATGTGGAAACTAAACAATGAAGCAGGTGGCAACATAAAAAGAGAAAAATGTTGCAGCATGGTGTAGCAGCTATGTTGAAGGAGAAGAAGACAGCTGATGCATGAAAACAACAAGTTTTTGCGTGAGCTGAGGGAGAAACTTAACATTAGGTGTTCCTAATTTATATTTTATTCCTTATTTATTTTAATTGTGTGGATTTAATCAACGGAAACATATATTATGACCATTATTTATGTTACAATGATGAATATGTGTGAGTAAGTTTTTTTCAGTTAAGGATAAGAATGATATTGGATTAGGATAATTTTTGTGGTATTGATTTTTACTTGATTGAACGCATATTTAGCCCTAATTTAGCTTAATCACCTAGATTAAGGCCTTAGATGATTGAATGCCATAACCAATGGGATTTAATTGGTCGAAAAATTAATCAAGCGACATACTTGAGACTAAAGAGTAGACCAACCTTAGGATCTTGTGTGAGGATACCTAGGATTAACGAACTTAATTTTAGGCTTCTTGTATTTAATACCTTTTATTCTGAATTATCTATGAACCAAGTGGGTGACTTGGATTTAAAAGAGAAGGGAACAGCCATGAACATTGGGTTCGACTTACTTAAGTTAAGTAATTCCTAGATTAATCCACCGTTACAATTTTTAGTGTCCAATCCAATTGAAATCTAATACCTTAACTGATTTCTGCCATTTGATTAAATCTAGTCGTTTTAATTCATAATTTGCATTTTGCATATTTCCTTGATTTGCTTACTTAAATTTATTTATTTTTTAATTAATCAATTCTTGATCGTTTGAGTAATTTTTCATTGTTTAATTTAATTGTCTTGCGTGTTGGACTTTTCCCTTTGGTACGATATCCGATTCTTACCAATTTATATTATTTGTCAACGGGATGCGCTTGCCTCTAATTGATCTCAATAGAATTTAATTTATATTGCTTTTTTTGGACCGCAACATGACGATAATGAACCTTTGAACGATCCATCTAACGTATATGTTGAAATTTCATCTAGAGAGGATGATAAGGGTCAAAGATCCGAAGAGGAGCTAGAGTTTGATTCTTATTCTTTCGAAGAAGAAGATGATTGTAATTTACAATTAAGTTATGATAGTGATTAAATTATGTTTCTAATTGAATATTTTAATCAACGTCATAAATTATTTGTTGTTCAGTATATTATGTACAGTATTTCATTGAAAATCTTATTCAAAGAATGTCGACATGGCGACTGGTTCTGGATGGTAATAATTCCTTTTGTTAGAAGGAATGTGGCAAAATTGTCCCAACCCAAGGATTAAACAATGCAGGAAAAATCGCCACTTCATACACTAAAGATCGTTTGCCTTCTATGGTTGATCTTCTACTTCAAGGTGTTTAGTATGATCTGGACAACGTCTTTTTCCTTATTATGTACATCTCATTTCCTTTGATGATTTTATTATATATAGTCACATTTGATGGTATATACTACATATTATTTTAAGCTTCCTTCAATCTCGAACATGACATGTATGTCGATAGAGGCGAGAGCGATGTTACAACGGTCTTTAAAGGATTAGGGAGATCGGTTCTTTTGAAAAAATTGTCAATTCCACAAACCTCATATGTGATCTTGCGAAAGGACCTTTGCGAACTGTTAAATCATATCCAATGTATTTCATTAATAGATACAAATTTCATACAGAATATCATAATTATAGCATAGCAACAGTAAATAGTGAGATTTACATACAGGGAGAATTGATGGATTACTATGGTAAAATTATTGAGATGCCTAAAATTGGGTAACCTACATTGCCAATAAAGTGGAGTGTGATATTTAAGTGTGATTATTTAGTCCAACTTTTAATGTTGGTACAAAAGTGCACAGCTGATACAATCTAGTTGAAATCAACCAACGAAGAAAATTTAGACAATTCGAACATTTCATGTTGGCGATGCAAGAGATCTAAGTGTATTATGTCCCTTTTCCCATCTTACGATAAGATAAGTGATATTGGTTGGGCATTTTGCAAAGTAAAACATAGAGGTGTTTTTGAATTACATGGAAAAAGAGAAAATAAGAGAATTGAAAGTGAAAGAGATTTATGAAATGAATGCATAAGTAACATATGATGAGGATGAATCTTTGAATGATCTAAATAATAAATATGTTGAAATTTCATCTGAAGACGATAAGAATGGCGAGAGATCTAAAGAGGAGCTTGAGTTTAATTCTGATTCTTTAGAAGAAAAAAAAAAGATGATGATGATTTTGATTTACAATTAAGTGATTATGATAGCGATTAATTTGTGTTTATAATAGAATATTATATGAATAAATCTATTATTGCATCAACAATATACTGATATATATTTAATTTATATTGTTCTATTACTGGAATATTCAGCAAAATACATAAATAGGTCAACAATATGCCACAAAAGAGAAAACAAGAAATGATGCGGCAAAGGCTCAGGCTACCACCATTTGGACCAATCAGTGCAGGTCTAGGTGAAACATCATCTTCTGCAGATGTTACAGAATTTGTACGTCCACCTACTGCACATCTAGATAAGGCATCACCTTCCCGACCTGCAATCATTGTAGATTCACCTTTTGTACTTGATATTATACCATCCAGCAGCCCTGCCTTGCTACACCATCCACGATCCCTCTTTCATCCACCACCTCTATAATGATGGAAATATCAGGGGTAAACATTGCCGATGAAGGAGATAACCTCCAACTTGGAGCTAAAAGAGTTGATAGAAGAATTTACATCACAATTGTCAACAATCTGTGAGTGAAAATACATGCATGATAATAATTTAGGTTTATACTGAAGTTATAGATTTTAATTTGAAATTAGGTTGGTTTCGTCTGGAATGTGCTCAAGAAACATGACATCCAAGTTTAAAGAGAAGATTGATCTTGAGAGTTATATAGGGAAGAATATCTCTCAGGTGATAAAGGTTTTTTATTATCAGGAATTTGACGTACAAAAAATATATTCTTTTGTATTTTTTATGTAATTAATTTTATACATTAATTAGATAAATATTGTAGGTCATAAGTACTTATAATATGTTTTTTCTTTTTTCGTAAAGAGTTTTTTTGAAATTCCAAGTTTGATGCAGTAATTTATAAAGTATGGGAAAGGCGAGCTCGTACACTTTATAGAGACTTTCTTGGTGTGATACACAAGACTGGTGTATAGCCTCCTTATATATTTGAAGAAATATGTCGTTGTTGACAGTAGTATTGGATATCACCTAATTTAATGTTCCTTTCAGAACATAATTCTGTAAACAAACATGGAGGACCAGAGGGAGAGAATCTTCCCGTACACACTGGAGGATTTATTACACACCAAGAGCATGTAGAGAAACTTGTAAGTATCTACACTTTACACTGATATTCGCATTTTTTTACTTTGATGTATGAAATTTGATTTCAATTTAATTCGATGTGTAAATTTTGGAATGAAAATATGTCTTATGGAAAATGATATGTTATAAATATCTGGTGCCATATATGGTTGTGTTGTTAAGTTACTTTCTTTGTTCAATAAGGGTAAATATCATAAAAATAGAGAAAACTCTGCTGAAATATTTTGTAAAATATAGTTTACTTATAACACTTTATTCTGATGTAAGAAAAGTCTATGGACAAGAAGTCTACAATACATCATCTCTTTTTACATACCCATACTAAGAAGCATAATAGTATGGCCTTCGTCAATACCTGATGTAGAGAACTTAATTTATGTGAAATTTATGCTTTAATATCAATTCTTAATAACTATCACTTATTAACGTAAACATTGCCTCCTGATAGGACCTAATACAAGAAAACATTCAACGATATTCTCAACACTCTGAAACTGTTGATGAGAATCAGACATATTTTGAAGTAGTAAGTGGTAAGGACCGTCATGGAAGGATCTTCGGCTTAGATTCATTTGCAAACACATGTTATTCACAATCCTCCACATTCAGTATAACTGCATCCGTAGGTGGTCCGGATCCAATGAGAGAGTCGTTCAGCTTAAGAGCACAGTAGAGAGGTTGGCAATTCAGTTGCAAAAGTCAATAAAATACATAGCCCAGCTCCGTAATGAGGTGGATGAGCTGAACAAAAGGGGCAATACCTCATCACAGTAGTCAGAGCATCCTCATTCACTAACTATATAACTTTGTTGTAGCTACTCTCAAGTTATTTTATATGAATTAGATACTTTTTGTCATAGATAATATTTTATTATTATTAATTAAGATAATTTATAATTTATATTATCAATAAACTTACTGTTTAGACAAATTAAATATAGAAAAAATCAAAATATTATCAACAGATAATTGTAGAAATTAATTATCAATGAAAATTAAATGTAGGAAAAATATTAAAAAACAATATCAGTGCATTCATCGACAAAATAACAATATTAGTCGGTAAATTTACCCACGGAATAAGAAAATTCCATGGGTAAATTTAGCGACGTTATCGACGACACACAACTTATCATCCCTAAATTTTTCCACGGATTTTTGAAACCTTGTCCGTTACTAAATGTAGTAATGGGCATCCTAAATCCGTCTAGTGATGGATTAGAAATTGTTCGTTGTTAAATTAACAACGAACAATTTCTAATGTGTCACCAAATTTAGCGATGGAATTAAAATTTTTTGTTAACGGACATTTTCTATTTCGTCGCTAAAGATTACCTACGACCGTTTCTCCGACGACTTATTTCGTCAGTAATTTCCGTCGCTAAATCCCATTTTTCTTATAATAGGATATGTTCACTCTCACCATTCCTAATTGCCATCAGTAGTTGTTTATAGCCATATCTTCTACTAGCTTTATGACAACTTCTAGAGTCTTATTATTCATTGTTCCACCAATTGCAACACCTAATATCTACCCTAGGGAGTTTATCAAACCATTTCAGAAAACCCGAGCTTAAAAGCATATGAATTATAAATTATAAATAAAAATCACAAATTTGGAAATGTATATTCATGCAATAATTGTTTGACTAAGAGGTTTATCTTGTTAAATTATACGAAATTATGAGATAAATAATTATAAAATAAACAAAATATATGACTGCATAAGGATATTTGGGTTCTGCTTGGTCCAACAGTTAAATAGATTATTATTAACAATAATTGATTGTTAAAATATTTTGGATATTTGATTAAAAGAAGTCAATAGTTGTTCTGAATAGTTTAGTTTACAAAATTACTATTAAAACTATTTTTGCGTTTGTATAATTTTAGTTTCACATTATATAATGTTAAATTTAATTACTTGTTACTGTATGGTTTAATTCATATGTATGAACTATACTTACAATAAGATAAAAATTTATAAGTTCATTACTTGTAAAAATAACATGGTATATTTTGTAAAATATAAATAAAAATTGATAATTTTATTCAAGATATATTTCTTAGAATACTTTGTTATGATTTGAAGCATCCAATTAATTAATACATGGTGAAGAAAGATGGGCAATTTGCAGACATGATTGGAAAATTGGGGGTGTAGGAACTGGTGAATCAAACTTCACCTACTTAGGTACACCAATGAATGCATGTTTCTTGACTGAAAAATCTGAGGTAGCTTTGTCTTGATCTCAAAATTTACAAAGCCAAGCTTCCCTCGGTGATAATGCCTATTGCAATGGTCCCTCCAACGTTAAGAACCAGCCTGCTGAAGTTCTAGTTGTAGTCTAGCCTTGTAGGGTATACGATTTTGACGACTAGACTTGTATCTCATAACCACTGATATTGTGAAATAGTTGCTGCTGAATGTACCAAAACTGATGACAGCTAGTTAAACCTGTGACTGCAGTCGCTGAGAAACGCAAACTGGGCATGCAGTAAGTGAAAGAGAAGGGATTCCATTTTTTTCGATCAGTATGTTGCTTGAATATGAATAAAATGACCAAGGAAAGATTCAGGACTCCTCTCATATTCAATTCCCCATATTCTGTCTGATATCAGGATAAGGAATAAGGTTTCCTTCCCACCTGGACAGGATTCAGAGCCTACTTAAGGGACTCCGCAAAGCATCACAAGAAGGAATCAGATTTCATTTACGAGTCCTGCATCTGCAGCAATGCTTTCAACTACCTGTTTCATAATCTGTTACGTGTTTTCCTGATCCTTAATTGTTGTATGCCTTACATCTATAACAAGATTATCTTGCCTTTGTTGTTTTTTGCTACCATTTTAAACTTGATTTTCCAAAGCCAACTTCTTGTGTAATTTGTTTCATGATAAGATAATCAATATTAATACATAATTCAAGCAAGTGACAAGACACGGATGAATAAAAATATCATTGAATAATTCTTTTTCTTCTTTTCTTGTTTCCGTATTCTGCTGCTAATATATTTCCAGGACTATCAGAACATGCTTCCAAAGTGATTACAACCATTACAAGAATGGATTCTTGAATTTAAATGATAGGTTGAATTCCTATTGTAATGTTTGACTTGAAAAGGTCCGCGAAACAAGTGACAGTAAATTTGGACAAATCAATTCCTAATATAGTTGATGAATAAAATGTTTGTCTGAAGAGGAGATAGGCACTAGATGTCATGCCAGTTCTTTGTCATCAGTAACGTGAAATCCCACAGCAATTACAACATAAACTCTTCAAAGCAGAAACTAGTTAAAAATGCAAAAAAGAAGAAACGAAAAATTCTTCCCGATGGGTATTTACGGAGAATGAAAAACAAATTTATCATTGCTAGACAAGTTTTGAGAAGAATAAACAGTTTTTACTATTGAAATGCATACTTTTAATCCACACAGACAGCAGCAGAAGTTTGGAATGACTCTGTTTTTTCTTACATGATTAATCATATCTAATATCTTTCAAGCAGAGAATAAATAGAGTTTTCCCAAAGATAAAAAGAAATGGGATTTTGTGGATATCTGTCAATATGATTAATTGAAAACTGAAATATGACTGAAACACGAAAGATGTAGATAAATATTCATTCACTGGGTTAGCTTTCTCAGTACTTAAAAGTTTTAGAATGAATTTTGATAATTTTGAACCATAAAGACAGTAACCAAAGATGCAATATCTTTGTTTCTGTTACATGATTACTCAGATGAAATACCTTCATTCAAAGAATAAATAGCTTTTCCCAAATAAGAAAAAGAGACATGATCTTAGGGCTGTCCAGCAATATGATTAACTGAAAAGGCAAAACTAAGCAGCATAAAAGGGGCAAGCAACTAAAAGGGAATTCATCATTTTTAAGTTGAATAAACATTCACAAGATTAGAATAAGATTGTGGTGAAGATTGTTATAGTATAAAACTCAAAAAGGTATTAAACTAATCTTAACCCAAGAAAGTATCAACTTGAAATTATAGTGACAAAGGAAATACCTGTATTTTGCCAATGCCAGGATTGATGCCGTGCCAATTCCTTCATCTGAATACTAAGCAAACCTCTAGACCAGGTCAGCCCACAGTTTAAGGAGATGCATGATGATACCACAAACAAGCCGTCCAAGAATGGCGTAGCTTTTCCATAATATTTAAGAACTTGCATAATCATATAAATAAAGAGCCCTGACTTTGCTCACCAATAATCTCCACATGAACAATGTCCATTTTTAAAATGATGAAACCGATAAAGATCTCTCATAATAATTTCCCTACCTAAAAGTTGAGAAGTGTACTTGATAAAATTGTGACAATCGGTGCAAACCCGAAGGTTCTTCATGACACGTATGGGTGTCCCAGGAGTTTTGGAAATGATCCCATACACAATTGCAAGTTTCTCACTATGGAAACCAAGAAGAGCTTCACGTTGCTCTTCTTCGACATCTTGCATCACCTGTTTCACGTCAGATGAATAACCAATTTCCTTAAGTCTACCAATCAATTTCTCCAAGTATAAGTATATATCAGAGTCTTGGGGATGTGACCTATCTCCGTTTACAAATATGTGGACCTGATTTTTCAGTTGGATCCAAGACTGACCAGGGATCTTTTTAACCCTCTGTTGCTGCATTAAAGACCTTATTTTAGTTGCTTCTCTCCAATCATGACCACTAGCAAACAAGTTTGAGGCCAGAACATAAGAACCTGCATCGAACGGTTTCAACTGAAATAATCTCTCAGAAACCCACTTTCCTAACTCAGCATTTTTGTGAAGTCTGCAGGAGGATAGAAATGAAGTCCAAATTACAGTCAAGTGGGAGATACAATTTTCATTAATGAATTTAGTTATCTCCTTCAGGCGACCAGCTCGACCATAAAGATCAACCATGCAAGTATAGTGCTCAACTCCAGGCTTAATTCCGAAACTATTTTGCATCAATCCAAAGTACTTGCATCCTTCCTCAACCAAGCCTGCATGGCTGCAAGCAGTTAATATACCTAGAAGTGAAATCTCATTTGGTTTGATTTTCTCATTCACCATGCCCTCAAACAGTAGAACAGCCTCCCTCCCTTGCCCATGCAACCCACACCCAAATATCATTGATGTCCACAGCACAACATTACGAACACTGCTTTGATTAAAAACCATCTGAGCATCAGCCAAGCTTCCACATTTAGCATACATGTCAATCAATGAGGAACCCAAATAAGCATCTACTTGATGCCCATTTTTTAGGATGTAAGCATGGATCTGTTGGCCTAATTCCAAGCTGCCAATAGCAGCACATGAAGAGACAATGCTGGTGAGTGAAAATTTGTCCATCTCAACCTGTTCATAGACCATAGAACAAAATGTTTGGAAAGCATATTCTTGCTCCCCATTCTGAACATAACCAGAAAGCAGTGAGCTCCGTGAAATATCGTCTGCTATTGGATCTTCGCAAGAAACGTTTAGGGGCATTTGTTGGAAAATCAACGATGCCTCTTTAACTCTGCCACATTTGCAATACATGTCTATCAGTGAATTCTTTATAAACCCGCTATTGTGAATTACTTGTCTTAAGATCTGGGCATGAATCTGTTTACCCAACCTCAAAGCAGATACACATGAAACCAGATTCAAAGCTATGGAAAAAGTTACGGCATTGCACACAGGTCCATTTCGTGCCATCTCGTAAAGCAGACCTAGTGCAACTCCTTCAAATCCATTTCTCATTAGCCTATCAATTACCGTGTTCCAACTGGCTATATCCTTGAAGTGCAGACTCCGAAACAGCTCAAGAGACCTTTCTACATCTCCGGTGTCAATGTATCCACCAATCATTATATTCCAAGACACGGTATCTTTGCCTTCCAGTGTGTCAAACAGTCTTTTAGAATAGTAAAAGGCGCCACATTTTAAATAAAAGTCAAGAATTGAATTCTGTAAGACAACATCTAAGGCAATCCCATTTTTTAATATCCACCCATGAATCCCCTTGCCCAATCTAAGCTCATATAACCTAGAGCAACACTTGAAAACACTAGATAAGGTAAAATGGTTAGGAAAAACAGCCTCTTCTTTCATTCTTCTAAAGAGCTCCAACACCGTTGTACAATATCCATGTCGGCAAAACCCCGAAATGAGAATGGTCCAAGACCGTACATCCTTTTGACGAATTTCATCGAATAAATAGTATGCAGAAGACAAACATCTGAACTTGAGATAGAGAGCCAACAGGCGATTACAGACATAAAGGTTTTGAAGAGAGCCAATCTTTACAACCTTAGAGTGGAAGGTCCCTGCTTCTTGAGAATGGTGGCTGTAGGATTGATTAAATAGGAAAGGCTTAAATTTACCTGTTTTTAACAAGTTCGTAATTGTAGTTGGAAGAAGTAAGTGGGATGATTTCATTTTAATAAATCAGCAAGTCTCAAATGCGATTTCATTGTAGGCATGGCGATGACTAAAGAAGAAGAACAACCAAATCCGGTACAAGGTCTAAGATGTAACACACGAGGGTTTAAGATGTAAACTAGAAAACAGAACAGGGTTTAAGGTAAAACTGGAGAAGAAATATGGTTCACTTTGAACCAGTTTAGTTTGAATGAGGCAAGCTCCAACGGAGAAAAAAAACTGAAGCTAAGTTTTAATGTGTTTTTTATTTTGATTTTTTTCTAATTAATTTTTTATTTTTTAAAATTTAGTTAAAAATTTATTTGTTTAAATTTCTCATTTAGTCATTTATGATTTTGGTTTTAGTTTTCCTAATTTTTAGAATTTATAAAAACTATAAAAATTAATTTTGGTTTCTTATCATAATTTGATTTATCAAAAATTATGTTATCTAATTATTAATAAGTATCATGAATCACATTATTTAATTATAATAATTAATATTTATGTATTAATATATGAAATTTTACAAATAGTTTTTTTAAAAAAGGGAAAATTTTTATTATAAAGAAATTAGATTTTTTTTTGAAGGGGAGAAAAAACCAATTACACGACAAGTCTCGGGAAACATACTCCCGACATATCTTCTAAAAGGAGTACATGGCACCCAACGGGTGGGCGATCCAAAAAAGTGGGTCCGAGCGCAAAATGCGTAGTGTAATTCGCTAACCAGTCCGCACAGCGGTTACTTTCACAGTAGATGTGGCGATGGACCACTGTCCAATTGCGCGTAAATAGCTCATGAATACCTTGAACAAGGGTATTATGGATCGTGGACCGGCTGGTCGAGGAAGAGATGAGCTGTAATGCTATTGCCGAATCTGCTTCTAACTCAATCCGGCGAAATCCGAGATTCCAAACAATCGTGATCCCTGTATACATCCCCCAGAGTTCCGCTGCTACCGAAGAGCACCAGTCGAGATTGTTGATGAAACCATCAAGTCAGTTGCCTGAACTATCCCGGAGGAGTCCGCCTGCTGTTGCCGAGAAGGAAGAGCGTTTACACACTCCATCTATGTTCAACTTGACCCACCCGACAGGAGGTTGACACCAGCCGATGAGTTGCTCGTGGCGTGGGTGGTGTCCGGGTACCGTGCTACGTTGCCAAGCGGTTGACCGGTGGATCTGATCTGCAAAGGACAAAATAACATTAGCCGGAGAAGCAGGCCAAATAAAATAATCATCAAATAAGGACCCATTACGCCAAGCCCATAAGAACCAACAGGTCGTGCCAAAAACAGTCGACCACTCCCGACCGAACACACGTTTGTGGGATTGGAGATTAGAAACAAGCTAATGATGGAGAGGCATAGTGAAGAAATCCGGAGGAACAATGTGTGGAGGAAAGGAGCTCCACACTTGGCAGGCTTTGGCGCAGTCTTGCACCGTATGTTGCGAGGATTCATCAATACCGCAGTGGTAACAAGATCCATCTGTAGTGAGGTGGCGACACACCCTATGTTGATTGGTGAGGAGTCGATCCTGCGTGAGGAGCCACAGGAAGAAACGAATTCGTTGAGGGTCAGGCCAGTGCCAGATGACCTTCCAGATGCTTGGATCCCCCGTATCTGCTTGGTCCAAAAACCAGGAGTAAGTAGAAGCAATAGTAAAGTGACCCGAATCGGATAGTCCCCAGCATAACTTATCTTGTCCTAGGAAAGGCCTTGGAGGGAAGGTACCCGCCACTAACCGACATATCTCCAGCGGGAGGTAGTCTTGAAAAGCATCCCATTTCAAATTACCGTCAACATCCACAAAATGTAGGACACTAAGGTTGCAGTCAGGAGTGAGGATAGGGTTGGTGGCCTGTTGAATGAGCGGGCCAACTCCCACGACCCAGGGGTCAACCCAAAATCTCGTTCGGACACCATCGCCAAACACCCATTTAATTCCTTGAAGCATGATGTACCAAACAGATTTAATGCTCTTCCAGATTATGGAACCACCCGTGGGGGCAATGGTGTTGGGGAGAGTGGTAGCTGCAAAATTGTACTTGGCAGAGAGCACACGAACCCAGAGCAAGTTAAGCTTCGCAATCAGGGTCCAACCGAGTTTAGTTAGGAAGGCATCATTGGTTTCGCGAATTTTTCTGATGCCCAGACTCCCCATCTCTTTCGGTTTACAGACGTCCTCCCATTTGACTAAAGGAATCCGTCGGGATCCATTAGTCAAGTCCCACAGAAATTGATGCGTAATCTTTTCCAGGTCATCGTAAAGACGGCGAGGCAGGGGGACCGTTTGCATAGTGTAATTGGGAAGAGTAGTTAAAACAGATTGAGCTAAAGTGAGTCGACCTGCAAAGGACAGCAGGTTGGTTGACCAACTTATGAGCCATTGGTGAACCTTGTCCAGAATGTACTGATAAGTTCGTTAGTTCACCCGTTCGTGTAGAAGAGGAACACCCAGGTATCGACCTAGGTCAGTGGTCTCAGAAAACCCCAGCGCACTGCATAAAGAGCGGGAGTTCGGAGTGGGGACGTTCTTAGAGAAATAGCACCGGGATTTATCCTGACTGATACGTTGCCCAAAAGCACCACAGAAAGAATCTAAGGTTTGGCGAATAATGTCGACTTGAGTCATGGAGGCCTCAGAGAAAAGGATAAGATCGTTGGCAAAAAATAAGTGAGAGAGTGGTGGCCCAGTTCTGCTCAAACGAATAGGCTGCCAACGGCCTTGGGTGACCTCTTGGGTAATAGAATGCCCTAATCGTTCCATACTCAGAACAAAGAGGTAGGGTGAGAGGGGGTCGCCCTGCCGGACACCCTGGGATGGGTGGAAAGGCTCACTCAGATCACCAGACCATCTAACTTGGATGGAGACCGTGGAGATGAACTTCATAATAAGATTGATCAACGAAGCGGGCAAGCCCACGTCGAATGAAATATCCTGGATGAAATCCCAGGATAACCGGTCATAGGCTTTCTCTAGGTCGACCTTGATGGGCATATTCCTGTGCGTCCCGTTTTCCTCCACATAGTATGAATGACTTATTGGACGATAATGATATTATCCGTAATTAGTCTCCCCGGGGCAAAACTGCGTTGGGTAGGAGCTATTAGATCGTCGAGGAAGGGTTTAAGACGATTGACAATGATTTTGGTGATAGCTTTGTAAATCACCGAACATAAAGCAATCGGTCGGAATTGCGTAATGGACCTAGGGGACGGGATTTTCATAATGAGAAACAAGATAGATAGATTGAATTCCGTTTCCCAGGTTTTATGATGGAAGATACTCTGAAAAAAGTCAATCAGAGTAGGGCCTACTATATCCCATTGGGATTGATAGAAAAGCGCGGGAATGCCATCAAACCCCGGAGTCTTGTTAGGATCCATACTGAAGATAGCCGTCTTGATCTCCTCTAGTTCAAGGGGTCGGGCCAAGTCTGTGCTGGTGGAAAGGGTAAGACGTGGAAACTATCCATGAAGCAGCTGGACAGGAGGAGGAGAACTATCCGTCGTGTAAAAGGTCGCGAGGAATTATTGAGCGTGACAACGGATGAATTGAGGATCGGACAGTACATTCCCCTGTTCATCTTGAAGGGAAGTAATCTACGTCTTTCGTTGCTTGGCAATAGTGATGGAGAGATAGTATCTAGTGTTTCTGTCCCCCTGGCTAAGCCACTGGCATCTGGATCGTTGATGCCAGTAAAGCTCCTCTTGGATGAGGACTTGTTCCAGTTCCGTGCGAAGGTGAAGCTCGAGGTCGTGGAGGGAATTGGACGCAGAATTTCCCAGACGTTGTTGTATTCCAGCAAGCCGGGCCAAGAGACACTTTTTCCTATGGAAGATATTTCCGAAAACGGAAAAGTTCCACATCTGAAGCCAGTGCGCAAAAGTTTGAATTTCGTGGCTGAGGTCCGGATCTGTAGGGGTCCAGTTCTCATCTACAAATTGATGGAAGTCAGAATGCGTTAGCCAGGCAGATTGAAAGTGAAAGGACCTTGTTGTCGAAGAGGGAGACCGCTATTGATGAGAGACGCCAGGAGGGGCCGATGGTTCGATTTAAGGAAAGGTAAATGAGTGACATTGGTGTGGGGGAAAATGGCGTGCCAGTCATTTGAACAAAAAATGCGATCTAAACGAACGAGAATGGATCCACGCCTCTAGGTGAACCGAGGTCCTTAAAAGCCTAAATCCTGGAGTTGACAATTATGCACACAGTCTCGGAAATAGGGGTTAACTACGGGTTGACGTCAGGAACCGCCATGTTTATCCGAGCTCTCAAGTTTGGCATTGAAGTCGCCACCCAAAAGCCAGGGGCCGTCTGTGATCCGGGCAATTCTCGACAGATTATGCCATAAAAAGGATTGAAGTGAATAATTAAGGCTAGCATAAATGGCCATGAAGTGAAACTGCACTCGATCCCACTCAATGTAGGCATGCATGAATTGGCGGTAGGCTAATTCGACCCAGAAGGAGTGAGCAAAGCCCATATTACGAATAATTTTCGTAGCGCGTGGCCTACTAATTCGAGGCTCCACAAGAACCAGAAGTCGCGGTTTATGTGTCCGAATAAAGTTTTTGATGATGGGCTTGAAGGACCGAGCTCCAGCTCCTTGACAGTTCCAGATGAAAATGGACATCAGAATCGAAGGAGAAAATTAATCAGACTATGCAATGACTGCATCCTCTTCTGGCCCCCGAGACGAGGTAGTCATGTTTTCTTGTGGAGATACCAGCATGTGAGGAATGGCTTCCGGCTCGCCAATCATGGCCGTTACGGAACTAGCGAGAGGGACAAGATCTGGTGGATGCAGAGGGTGAATTTGGGCTAGTTGGCTTGTGGAGGGAGAAGCCTAGTGAATCGGCTCTTCCGCCTCTCTAGCCGTACAACCTTCCTCCGCAGTTGGGGGTAAGTGGATCGAGGGATCTTGGACAATTACTTCGCCATGAGAGGGAATGGATAGGGCCATATGGGCTTGGAATGGGCGAGGAATGGCTGTTAGAGCTTGGGAGGGAGGGGCTTAGGACTGCTGTGGGCGGGGGAGGCCCAATTGAGTGGGTTGTGCAGGTGAGCCCGTGCCTTAGAGATGGGGTGGATCATGCGACGTCATCTGCTGCTTAAGGGTAACAGATGTGGTCGTTTTGTGTGCGCTGTTGGGGTTCCCTCTACGTCCTTGAGACGACAAGCGTTTTAGGCGGGCTTTTGAAATCAAGTTGGGAATTAGGGATTTGGGAGCATCGTGGGGGAACACGCCAATACGAATGTTGGAGGGGGCTGGTTCTTCTCGACTGTAGCAGTCACGTCGAAGCTTTCCTCTAATGATCCATTTTGTGTCAGAGCTATTAAATGCGATCCTCGCTGTCCGACTAAAGGCGAGCCGTGACTGGGTGTGTGACGTTGGGGCATCGGGGGAGCTAGAGAGTGACGAGGATAGTGAGCCACTTGCATCCAGGGTCCAAATTCCTCTTAAAGGAGACTCGCCAAAGAAGAAGAGCGTGATTGGTGTCGGGTTAAGAGGTAGCAGATGGGTTGTCGTTGGCTTGGGTATTCGCCGATAGGTCAGTGGGTTTAATCGGGAACGTGGGTTCACCATGTCTGACCCAGCCACAGCAGAAGTAAATTTGCGGGAGCCCCTCGTAAGCTACCCGGATAATCTCCCCATCCAGCTCAACACAGAGGCGGAGCGGGGCGCTTACATCCACATCGACAGCTACCCGAGCGAACTTTCCCCGTTGTGAGAGCTGCGTATGGTTGTCAATCTTCACAGTGCAGCCCACAAGATTGCCCAGCGTGGTAAGGATCGAAGGATGATATTTGGCCATTGGAAGATCGGGGAACCTCACCCAAGCCACGACATGCGTTATTTTGCCAGAGGCCGGTCGAAATTCGGGGAACCACAGCTGGACGGAGAGGGCATTGCCGCTATGATTCAGGGTCCCTGTGTAAGGGTGCGCACATAATCATCTTCCTCCTTAAAGTTCACCAGGTAAAACTCGTTTTCTATATCTACTATTTTGGTTGGTCCTTGGGGCTTCCACAAAGCTAGCAATCTGGATTTCAACATATTGAAATTGATAGTGTGACCTAGGAGTTTTATAATAACTGCATTTGCCCACAGGCTATCTAATTGCCCTCGAAAGGTATTGGAGAGCTCTAAGCCCGTGCCAAATTTGCCTTTAATTACAGTAATGTCGCCCTCGGTGACTTCGATGGGCTCCTCCTGAGGCCATTCCACGGAGTTCTCGTTGCTGCCTGACGCGCGAGGACCAGTAACTGCAGCACTGTAGCTGAGCAGGTTGTTCTGTGGAGGTGGATCAGAGGGAGGGGGATCTTCATCCCTTTCCCTAATGCGGACTTTTTTGGTCGCCTGGTGAGCAGAAGCATCCAAAGCGTTAGCTATGGAGTTGAGTTCAGTAGAATTGTGAGCAAGTTGATTGGAAGAAAGGGCAGTTGTGAGCAGAGAGGTTGGGAGCATTTTTAGCAAATAAATGAAGAAGACTTTTAACAAACAGTTGGCAGGCAAGAGGGTGAAGGAACGAAAGGGTGGGTTTTAGAGAGATGTTAGAGTATCTCTCTCATCCACAATGGCTATAAGTAACACTTTTATCAACATATTAAAGAAATAAGAATTTACAAAAGAGCAAAGCAACTAGACCGATAGGAAAACACTCTATGAAGTGTATGCTAAGCATATAACAACTTTTGGCATCAAAACCAAAAAAAAAGGAGGTTAGGACATCAACTTACAAGGTTGGCATATATATGAAGTATAGTCATTTTCTTGTTCTTATCGACTTGCTAACTTCATATCCTCATAATAAGCCTTAGTGTAAGATTACTTATCTATCTCGGGACCTGATTAGCTTTGCTCCTCTCTCAGCCTCGAGGGGTTAGCTACTGGTCCCTCACGGCTATAGATTTTAATGTTAACAGATACTTGCTCCATAGTCCATAGAATTAGTTCTCTCCGAATTGTATTCATTGAATTCTCCACTTTGACATACACGAACTTATAATATCTCATATACTACTCTGTCTCCCTTTACATAGTGTTCTAACACATTGCAACCTGAGGTGTGCTTAATTGATTATATATTTATTCCATAATACTTAGTAATTAATGATATGAAATTCTTAAGACATTCATTTTAGTTCGTATTTAATTTTAGGTACAATTAGGAAGCAAAAGAGCTAAACTGAGTCAAAAAAAACAATATTTGAGTCGTTTTCTTGAGATTTACAATTATTTGTCTTCATGGAGCAAGAAGAAGAAAGATTAAAGCAAGAGGAGACAAGAAAGTGTCAAAAGGATTGAAGAATAACATAAGTCATGGCTTGAGAAACATCTCACGGCCATGACAAATAAGGTATGGACGTGACACACCAAGTCACGCCTATGAAATCTTGTCAACTCAGCCAAAACCCTACCTTTTGGTATTAAAAACATCGTTTTGACAACAAATACTTTATGAAATGTTGGATGAATCATTTTAGTGGGTTTTGGGAGACGAAGAAAATGAAGATGGGTAAAGTTCTCATATTTTGGAAACCCATGGAGGGTTAGGCTTTCCCGATCTAGTTCAGAGGTGATATCGATGCCGAAGAACCCAATTTTTCTTAGGAATTGATTATGTTATCCTATGTTTATTGTTTGAGTATTGTGTTAAGATGATCTTAATACATCCATTAGATTGTTTTATTACGAACCCATTACTAGAATCTTCAATATAATCCGTAATTGTTATGTTGAGATTTGTTTGTGACAACTAATGGTTTCAGATTATTAAGGATATAATTTGTAATTGTTATGTTTCCAATTGGTGTTGAATCATTAGATATAACATAACCTAGATTAAATGACCTGAGTGTATGTGGTTGTTGCCTTATTTAATCTTTTTTCCTAACTCAAAATGCAGTTGTCCAATTAAATCTAGAGAGCTTATCCTAGATTGTTTGATGGCCAGGTTTAATTAATAAGCGTCTCTTAATTAAACACGACCTAAGGAAAAACTGGGGTTAATAGAACTTATAGTTAACCTACCATTAATAGTTGCTAGGAGTGATATGAGAACGACAACTCATGGGCGTGACACACTAAGTCACGCCTATGAAATCTTGCTAACTCGCCCAAAAACCTTACTTTTTGGTATAAAATCATCGTTTTGAAGATAAAAACATTATGAAACATTGGATGAATCATTTTAGTGGGTTTCGAGAGATGAAGAGAATGAAGATGGACAAAGCTCTCATCCTTTGGAAACCCACTGATGGCTAGACTTTCCCCATCTAGTTTGAGGTGATATCGACGTCGAAGAACCTAATTTTTCTTAGGAATTTATTATTTACTAGAATCTACAATATAATCTGTGATTGTTATGCTAAGATTTGTTTGTGACAACTAATGGTTTCAGATCATTAGGGATACAATTTGTAATTATTGTGTTTCCAATTGGTGTCAAATCACTAAGGATAACATAATCTAGATTGAATGACTCGAGTGTATGTGGTTGTTGCCTTGATTAATGTTTTTTCCTAACTCATAATACGGTTGTCCAATTAAATCTAGAGAGCTTATCCTAAGTTGTTTGATGGCTAGGTTTAATTAATGAGCTTCTCTTAATTAAACACAACCTAAGGGAAAACTGGGGTTAATAGAGCTTATAGTTAACCTACAATTAATAGTTGCTAGAAGAGATATGAGAACAACCATTCAATGAAATATGATTAATTTTGTGCATGCTGAGATTGAACCAATGATCGAGTCCCTAATGAATTCGTCACTTTCATTATTTTTTGGATGTTTTATTTAATTTTTCTCTTTATTTTAGTTTTTTATTTTCTTAATTTAAACCAGACCAAACATCGCATAACTTAAACATTAGTTCTTTTCATAACAAAAGCTAACCAAAAACTCTATGTGGGATTGACCTAGACTCAGTACTGCTATAGTTGTAGGTCTAATTATTTTAAGTAGTGTTACAATTCGTTACATCAATTTTGGCACCGTTGATAGGAAGTGCAATGTTTTAGTTTTTGTTGTTGAATTTAATTGGTGTTTAGTACATATTTATTTATAACTAGTTTCTTCTTAGTTTTTTAATGATCTTTTCACTTTTTGTTTAGTGTTTGTGTGTTAAAAAAAAATTGTTCAAGGATGGTAGTAAATTTTTCTATAACTCGTATTCCTAATCTCATAACCAAGTTTGAAGTGATCATATTAACTGTAGTTATGGATGGGATAACTAGCAAAATTATTTCCTTGATAGTTTGTAGGATGCACAACAATTCCCGTATAGATGAGAAACTTCTTATTACGACTTAGGTCTATCTCTGGAAGAATTACTTAATGTTATGACTTCTAACAATATTCAAATTCATCAAAATAATTTACAAATTCAACAGAATACTCTACAATTCTGGCAGGATGGAAGACAATTTTGGCATGATGCAAGGTCTAACGTCTAAGATTTGGAGAGCCAACAAAACTCAGGTCCATCTCTAGAAGAATTGGTTAATGTTATGACTACTAATACTTTGCAATTTCAATAAGGTGTTCGGAAGTTCTAGCATAAAGTGATGCAATTATACCAAGATACAAAGTCGAGAATCCATAACTTGGCAAGCCATATGGGTTAGATAATGGAAGCTGTCGACTGTCTAGAATCACAAAGCAAAAAAATGCAATCATCTCAACCTGAGGTGTAGCGTCCCCTTACCGTAGGGTACACACCGGGATGCCCGAAGGTCATTTCGGTACATATCCTACGATAATGGCGTGTTACGTTCGATCACTACATTCACTTCTTATGGCATAGCATCATAAGAAAATCACAATATTTTTAAAACCAACTTTTTTCTCATTTCATTTCTCAAAACCAAAAGTCTACATTGTGCCTTTCAACCTTTACTATATGTACATCAACAAAACCTAGTACAAAAGTGCTATGTGAAAGAGGAAAATATACAAAATCTATCCAGTCTGTCTAAAAATTCCAACTGATTGACTTTTGAGCCATGACTTCTCTTGCCAAATCACAATCTACACGGTTGATAGAGCCTCTCAGTAGCTAGAGTCGTCTCTTGGTCCTGAAAAGACAATGTTCCAATTTTGGTGAGTTTTGCGAACTTAATGAGGTAACCATCATCGATGGTTCACTCAATTCATGCAACACGTCATTTCACATAACATACAATCACATTTTCGTATAATTGATCATGTATCACATTTTCAGTTAAGCATAGGCAATTACACATTTCAATCAATCAAACATACTTAACAAAATGCATATGAAATGCTCATGAGACACTTTTCCAATTATTACATTATTGTGACCGAGTGCTTGAACTATCCCGTATCCATTTTGGATACTGGGATCATTAATAACTATCCTTTATCCGATGAAGATATAGGACTCATTTTACATAGTGAGCCTTAGGCTCTTAATCACTGTCTGAGCTCGAGGCTCTTTTTACATGTTGAGCTTTAAGCTCTGATCGGTGGCTACCCTGGTCACAACTCCTATTATCTGATTATGCATTCATGTATGGAATGCTTTGGTTACAATCAAGCATATTATGAGTCACATAGTTCATCACATTCATATACAAGCAGCACTTCAATATACATTCCACATTTCACAATCATCGGACCTTCTGTCCGGAATCAACAATCAAGCCACATTCATTCAATCATTTCAAAATAAAAATTAAACAAACAAGTAATTAAGTGAGACAATCTAAGTTACTCGCTAGTTGCTCCCGAAGCTAATGCTTGAAAGTTTCGACAACGTCTGGGACTTGACGTTCCAATTGCTCCTCTATATCAAACAACATACACATATATCACAATTTGTACAATCATAAGAGTTTAATAATGCACATGAATGAAATGAAACATGTACAATGCATGTTCATGAAAATCCTTGGTATCATTCCATCAATTTCATTACAAAATCATTCTCATAACCAAACTCATCTAAGTATAATTTATACTTAGGCTTATGCCTCACTATAACCCTTAAAATCTCTATTCCTTTCTCATTGACTCACTTCAGATTTTTCCAAGTCGTGCTTTCGGGTCTACTATTCACATTCAATTAGAAAGTGAAACTGATGTAATTTGGTCATACTCTCTTCTAGAAAAGTGTTCCTCTATGCCTTATGATTCCATTGACACCAAAATCACTCAATTTGGTTCAATAATTGGGAAGATATACTTAAACTTTTGCGGACTGTTCTTATTCAAAAATAGTTTACTATGTACAAATTCCATCCAAAAATTGAACATTTAAGAGACTGAATCATAATTCAACTTTTTCATTTGATTTGTAGCTCTATTTCTCTAGTTTACTCCAACATAAAAATCATCTTGTTTGGAATCTTCCATATCCAGATATAATCAAAATACTGAGGTGTGTTTAGTAAGATATTCCTATTTCAACTATTCCAACAGATTCCACATTTTCATTTGATCAATCTTTTTCATTTCAATTCAGAATGCTACAAAGGTTTTTCGAGAGGCATAAAAATGTGTTAGGAATCTATTGGTTCAAGAATCACTTCATTTATAGGTCTGATGATGAAGTTATGACCAAAAGAATCAAACATGATTGTGTCCTCAATCATATTGAACCTATTTTGGAAAAATTGGCATAACTTTCACTAAAGATATCGGATTAAGTTCATTCTTACATGGTTTGAAAGAAACCTTCTAAATCTACAACTTTTGTGAAGACATAGAAGTGATATTTTGGAAGTTAGAGGATCAAAAATTGCAATTTACTGTAGCTATCCTGTGTATGTCTGTTTAACGGACATTGACGCGCTTGGGGTTGCTTTCCAGACCCGAGAAGGTCTGTTTAACGGACCTAATGTCCATTTAACAGACATGGACTGGTCTGGGGGCCTTTTTAGACCCAATAAGGTCTATTTAATAGACCTAATGTCTCTCTAACAGACATATGTGACACAAAACTCCCTCTAAAGCCTCTCCAATGGTTCCTACATCCATTATAGCATCATATTCACCCATAATCTACTCAAATTCACCTCTTCTAGTGCAATACCACTTCATATCAATTCAAACACCAACTTTGTTTCATTAAATCTTCTAATATCTACTCAAATGAGTCATCACATTCAACTACATCTCATCATTCAAAATTTCTATCCTTTTTCCATAACATATCTTATTCCTAAGTATCAAGCACTTCATATTCAAAATTCATCGTTTCAACATGATGACTACTTCATGTATACCTCAAGCTTAGCTCAACAACATCCATACACAAATTCATATTCTCCAACAACCCTCAATCATCATCATCTTAAGGTTGAAAGGCTTGGGTTTTTGGTGAGAATGAAAGAGAAAGCAAGGTGAAAGAGTAACATGAAAGATGAGAGGGTTGAGGTTGGTGTGGGTGGTGATTTGAAGAATTAAAACTCATGAAGAAAAGAAGAAGAGAAGCTACGAAAATGATGGAGAGAACCAAAATAAAACACCAATGGCCTTTAAGTGAGAAGCATCGTGGAAGAACAACAAGAAAAAGGGTATTAAATGCTTAGTTGACTTAAGACATTATTATTTGGCAAGTGACATTTGTCACTTGCCACATGTCCAATTCTTATAGCTTAAATCCAATTTCTATTCTAATTGTCTCCCAAATTTTTAATGGCACTTGTCAATAAATCCTAAAATCATTTATAAGAATTTTCATTGCCATTGGACAGTAATTCCTACTACCATTTAACAATTTTTTTGCCAATTGGCAGTTTTCCTAGTTCAAAAATTACCCAAATTTTTAGGAATTTTACTAAAATTCACCAAAAATTTTAAATCAACAAATACACTCTCCAAATCAATTTTCAATACATAAAACCACAATTCTCAATAGAACGTCCATTTATAAACAATTATGCCCGGAATGTCAATGAATGCATATACAGTCATTTTAATGTACAACATTTCACTATTCACTTGTATGCATATGCCACATAATGCATGAGCATGAAAAAATGCATTTCTAAGCTCTCATTGATCACTCATATTTACTATTGTAGCCTCCCTGCATGTAATGGGATGTGACATGAGGTGTACCTAAGGAACGTCAGTGTAGAGACCTTACAGAGTGAAGAGGAGCTTGATAATCTTGACAGAACTACTAAAGGAATTGCTTATGAAGAAGAAGTGGAGAAGGAGCTCAAAGGAGAAAAAGATACATCTTTTAGCTCAGGTGAGTATTGAATCCATAATTATTTTTAAGACTACGATTGAGATTATGAAGATAGGGAATATACTAAAAATTAGAGGTCATCAACTAAGACCCTATCCTAAACAACCTCATGTGGAGAGAACGCAGACTGTGACACCTGAAGATCATAATTTCGTCATGTGAGAAAAACAATGAGTTGAGCCAGTGACACTAAACAAAGGTGCTTCTTGGGAGGCAACCTAAGGGAAGTTAATTTCTTTTTCTTTACATTTTCACATTTCTTTCTTATATGCATGTGTGTTTTTAATTTTGTTTGTTCTTACTTGTTTTTAAGTTTTCAACAAAGAGAGAGAGAGAGAGAATTAAACAAATAAACAAACAAACATTTTCTCTTTTTTGATTGTTTCTGGGATTATATAGTCATTATTAGAGAGTGAATTTACTAGAAAAATTCAAGAAAAATTGAGCATGTACTTTTACTCTTGTGACTGGTCAATATGCATTATCTTTAGAAGAGTGGTGATTAATCGTAGACAAAAGCCAGTGAGATTTTAAGCCTTATTAGACTGACATATCTATATTAGTTTCATTGTCTTCTATTTATGTGTGACCTTCATTACATGTAAATCTTGACTTTGCTTTGATTTTCTATTCAAGACTACATCTTTATCGCAAGCATTGATAAGAAAATGATATAACCATTTTTTGTTTTATAAGCTACATTAGCCAAATGGTTAATTCACACCTTGGTCTTTAAGCCCTTAGAGGTCAAATCAAAAAATAATCCGAGGATTGCAATATAGGATGCAACCTCTAGTCGTTTTACTTAATCGGAACCTAAAATAAATGGACCTAAGTTAACCTATATGTCATGCGATGCAAACTAATTGGGAAAAAGGGGGGAGGGGGTGGGTTTGATCTTTAAAATGACTAAACTAAATTGAAGTGTAAAAATTATGTAAAAAGTATTTTTGGATTTTTGGCAATAGAGAACGGAAAGATGAAAACAAGTGATCAAAAAGTGATGGAATCCTCTTGAAAATGAGCTTTGTCCATCCTAGTTCGAAATAGATTTTTAATGGGAGTAGAGATCACTAAGCTTCAAAATGGTAAACCTTAAAGTACCCTTTAAGTCCAGGATCTTGAGAGCTCCATTTCTCAAGATCCCATTAAGTGCTCTTAATGTGTGTAGTAGGATCACCAATGCAATAGGTCAAATGAAATCTCAGTCAACTCAATATCAAACATAACCACGCAAGATAAAAGATAATCATGAAGATCACAAGTGGACATATATGAAACTTCATATATTCAAGCTCAAAGTTCTATATCAACCAATCCAAACTACATATAATAAATATCTAACATTTGATTAAACCATAATCAAATAGCTCAACTACAAACTACAAATCCTAGACCTACGAATTTATAAATCATAGCTGAACTATGGATTAAACTACTCCCCTTTTAAGCACATTAAACTCTGGCCATCGCTACATCTTCGAGAGGAAAGAAGCGCTTAGCCACACACTGTAAGTGTAACTCGACTTACACATGCACAGTACTCATAAGTCGACTTATATGAGGATATAACTCGACTTATGCAAGGACGGTACTGTTAAATTATGCCCTAAAGGCAATCTCCTTTAGCGCGTTTTGTTCAAAGTCGTGTACAGACTTAACGAACAAATAAAGAAAGGCATATTTCATTAATTTGATA
>JANKOD010000006.1:13718830-13739384 GCA_026284645.1 Erythroxylum acuminatum | reverse complement strand
GGCCCCTGCCCAGGGCCGGCTCTGGTTGGAGGAATAAAAAAGTTTTGAATTTACCGACAGAAATTTGTCCGTTGGTAAATTCCATTGGTAAATTTTCAAGGTAAACGTCATCTGCTTCGGTTTAACATTTTAAAGTAAATGAAAACGACGTCGTTTGGTTTAAAAGGAAACGACGTCGTTTTTTTACATTAAACTCACCCGAAAGGTCCTCATCTCCCCCCACCTGCTTCTTCTTCTTCGTTTGCTTCGTCTCTCATTTCGTGCGATTTTTTTTCTCTCTGGTTTCTATGTCGTGGACTCCTCTTCTGCTCGTCGATGTTTGTCTTCTCCGGCCATTGTCAACGTGTCCTTCAATGGAAGTATTTTTGCAGCCACTATCATGTATTTTTTCGTTTATTTGTGTATTTAAAGGGTATTACTTCTTTTATCTTTTGTTAATTTGAATAGTGGATAAAAGAGCGAAAAGAAGGAGAATGTTATATTCAACCTAAGAAAGTATTTTGTCGCATGCTTTTTCTCTATTTTCTTCAGTTTTATATTCAGAAGATCAAAATTTTAGAAAAAAATCCAAATTTGCTTATCGATTGATTCTAGTGTTTTAATTTTTCTTTGGTTGGTTTAGTCGAGCACTTGAAATTAAATTCATTCTATATAGCACTTGAAATTGCTATATAGATATGGTATACTTTTGGGTTCAATCGTGTTTGATACTCCTAAAATATACTTATAATTTTGCATGAACTAGTAATGTTTTGTCAAGATTTTTATTCAATGAACTATCTAAGCTTTCACCTCTAATAGTTAGATGATAAATGGTTCTTGAATTATACTTATAGTTAACGTGTCTTGAAGTTTTTGATTTTGCATTATCTATTATAACTTATGCTTTACAATTGAACATTTGATTTTAGGAGGATGGTGAATTAGAATGGTGAATTAGAGATTCTTTAATCCTTATGAAAAGTTTAGAGCAGAAGCAATTGAAAGAACCTTAGAACCGAGTTTAAATCAGAAGTAATGAAGAGAACATGAGAATTAATGCCAACTTCTCTCAAACAAAAAGGCTGCAAACCTCTCAAGCTTAACCCAGCTGGGTTTTCTGCTACCATCTTCCTTCTGCTTTATTCAATCCAAGCAGCAACCTTTTTCGTTTTGTTCCTTTGAAATTTGTCGAAAGGGTGTGTGTAATCAAAATTTGGGTTGGATTTCGATCTTGGAGGTAATCGAGCCAAAATCTAGCCCAATTTTATGAGTATATATGGAGAAATTCTGACTTGGCTGTGTCTCTGTCCAACAAAACACAGCGACGTCTTTGTCTTAAGATGTGTTCTGTTGTAATATAATGATGATTCTGTTCTTAGTTAATTTTATTTCATATTGCTGCATATGACATATAACTAAACTTGTGATTGTTCTTATGCTCGTCGATCCAATTCCACTTCCCACTTGAAACAGACACCTTACATATAGAGAAGGCTTACACTATTTTATAACATTTATGTTCAATCCTTAATGCAAATGACGGCTTTGGATCATGACTGTCATGGTAAGTCTTGAGTTTTTGTATCAGGAGACAGTGATGGAGGTCAGTGTTATCAGGTGAAAGAGCGCATTTGGAATCCAGCTTCAACGCACTCTGTGCATTCATAATAATGTATCCATATTCACCCTGCACTTGCATGGTGCACTTTAGGAATTGTTATGATATCCCTGCAACCATCACAAGTATTCTGCTTATAATTAAAAGATGGTCATTCAGAATCATATTTGCTTCAAATTGCGTTCATCTTAGCACACGCAAAACATTCTGTGAAATCAATTTGCAACATATAAACAGCAGGAGGAGAAGTCTGCAAGATCGAGAGCACTCAGCAAAGATAGTTCGTCTGTATTTACATGAACCCTAAGATATGCTCTGGAACTTGAAAAGAAGAATAAAATTGAGGGAATTTTATTTGAATTAGGTAAATCCAGGACGAACAATGCCTTCGACGAACACCATCAGCGATGGAATCGTAAGTGACACATAGATTGAAGAGCTCCAAAAAAGCTCCGTTTGTTAGAAGTTCACGACTACTTCATCATGACCCGACCCGATTTTAAGAAATTACACGGATCGGGTCAAGTCCAGTTGGATTTAATTGGGTCGGGCCATGTCAAGTAATTTTGGATATGGATTGTGTTTTGTTGGAGAGAACTAAGGGCCAATAAGTATTGGATTGGGCCTTTTTAAGCAATGAGCTAGGTGAGTTTTGAATCTTATCAAATTGGGCCAACAAGTTGGGTTTGTCAAATCGAATCGGCTTAAGTGGAGTCGAAGTTAATTCGGTTGTGTTAAGGGTTGTCGCTGTCGAACATGTTAATTTCCTCTCTTCTGATAGGAAAACCAAGAAGAAGACTAAAGACTCTGTTACTGATGGACTTCCATTTTGGCTTCTTCTTCTGACCAACCTCTGCTACTTTTAATTTCTTCTCTTTTGATAGGAAAAAGTAATTGATACAATCTAATTCAAATTGTGATTTCCCCAAGACTCTAGTACCCGCCTATCAGGTTCTTCTTCTTCTGATTAAGGTTAGAAATTGGGGACAAAAAAGGGAACATTAAAGAGACTAGACTTGCAATGAGAAACGGAGTTGGAGTCTCCATTTAACCTTTTCATGTGCATATTCGTATTTTGCAATTTTGCTGTTTATTCATCCAATGAAGAAGAAGAAGAAAAGAAGCCATAATTAGCATTGGAATTGATCATTTATCGCAGTCTCAGACTAAGAAATGGGATTTTGATTTGATTCACTTACTTTATCTTATCCTCAATCTCCATCTTTCAGAGCTTCTTTTATTGGCAACGTTAAGAATTTTCACTTACTAGTATTTGTCACTGAAAAGCCTAATGATAAATCGGGTGAAGAATGGACTCTGATGCATAAACAGGTATGTGGTTTTATCAAACAGTGGGTTGACGAAAATGTGTTGAATCATATTTCTGGTGAGACACATGCTCGGATAGGGATGGCCATAAGCAGGGTTCGGTTTGGGTATTACTCTACCTATATCTATATCCATTTTTTATGACTCAACCCATATCCATATCCATCGGTTTTTACAATTTACTACCCATATCCAAATCCATTGGGTGGGTAGTGCGGATATTAATCAGGTTGAAAACCCATTGCCATCCCTAATTGGGATACAAAGTTCATGTATCATTGTAAATGCAAGAAGCTGAACATTATCAATTTATGCTTTGCTAATGATCTTTTCTTATTCTCTAAGGCTAATTTTAATTATATCACTTCCTTCAAAACTAACCTTTATCTGTTCAACAACTTGTCTAGTCTCTCTATCAACTAAAACAAGAGTACTCGCTACATTTCCAGAAGTGCTTCCAATATAGCTTCTACTTTGGCTTTTATATCTGGATTCAAGATTTACAACTACTTGTATCTCCGTATACTAGTATCATTACCAATAGAATTCCTTTAGTGACTAAAAATTCCTAATAGATAGAATTGCTAATAGAATTAGTTGTTGGAGTCACAGTGAACTCTCTATAGTTGTCAGATCATAACTCATCAATTCAGTTCTCTCTTCCATGGCACTCCATTAGGGATCCCAGTCATTCATTCCCAAATATATCACTAAGATAATTAATAAAATTGTTAAAGACTTTCTTTGGTCTAGATACAAAATGGATTTCAAAGAAGGTAAGGTTAAATGGGTTGAAACTTGCTTACCTCATAAGCAAAGGGGTGTTGGTATTATGAACTCCATACTGATGAATCTATCCATGCTTACTAAGCAGTTTTGGAGATTGATCTACTATAGGCAATCCCTGTAGGTAAAATGGATTAATGCTTTCTATATCAAAGATAAGTCTTTATGAGACTTGGTCATTCATAATGTTGCAACAGCCTTGGTAAAGCCCATTAGAAACACTAGAGAAAAACTTAAGCTTTATTGTAGTTTTCTAACAGGCAATGGTTACTTTTAGCTTTTGGCTAGATCCTTGGTTCAATCATGAGTCTCTCCATTCATTTCCTGATCTTCAATTCTTTAAGAGTCTTATAATTGGTAATACAAATGTAGCTTATAGGTTGATAGTACCAAAACAATACTATAATTGTAATTGCACTTCAAGTTTAATCCAATCAATATCCAATTTTAGTATAATAGGGCAAGAAGATAGAATATTGTGGAAGTTAGAACAATCTGGTCTTTTCTCTATAAGGTCAGCTAAGCTATTCTATATAATAGAGCACCCCTAGTTTCCTTGGTATCATATGGTACGGTGCAAAAACCAAAACCCCAAACATGCACACACTCTTTGGAAAGCATTCAAAATAAGGCTAGCTAAATGGACAAGATTGGTAAATTTTTACAAGTCCAAAATTGGTGTTCTTTGTGCAAAGTTCATAATGAACCTAATAAGAATTTGTTTTTCTCTTGCTCTTATACAACTATAATATGGAAATCCATAATGGCACATTGTGGTATACTTGATCCAAAACTTTACTAGACAGAATGATGAACTTTAATTCTCTTTTGAACAAAATTTATTTAAAAAGATCAACCTCAACATTTTTATTTTAGTATCTATTATTTTTCTATAATACAGATTTGAGCATTAATATTTTTCTGACGAAGAATGTTAAAACTTTTTATTCATTTATTATACAATTTTTAAAGTGAAAAATAAGAAAATTAAATTTGGTGTCGTATAGAAAATAACGAAATAGTTCAGTAAATAATCTAATTAAAGAGGATAAGTCTAATAAAAAAAGATATCTTGTTAATATGGATCAAATATTTATTTAACTTGTAATGAGAATCCTTAAGAGGTTATTATATCCTTAAATTTTTTTTAAGGTATTCAAATTATTTGACTTTGTTTGATTTAAGCATCTGCCTTATTTTTATTGACGCCTGGCCAATATTTCGCATCACTCGTGCTAGATTTGAAGCGCGAATTTCGGCCACCAAGGAGCTTTCGTTTATCTTCAGAAGTGCGCTGTTAAGTTGTCTCTAAAAGTTAAGGAGTCAAAGACTCATTTCTACCATTTGGTAGCTGCTGCTCATCGCCGGGTGTTTGCATGCAGTTGGACCTTGCTTTCGGGTACCTTTGTTCATCCAATCTAAAGACCATGTTTCGACTGTTATGGGGTTTGTTTTCTCTGTTGAATTATAAAATTGGAGTACTGTATCCATTTTTTCCTTACGCCATTGTTTCTATTTGCAAGATAACTTACTTGTCGCTTATGATTTCATCTTTTGAATAATGCTGCTTGATCGCGTTGGTTACTCTATTTGCTCAACTAATATTCTTTCAGTATTTTTCTTCGAATGCCCATGTGGTGTTGATTCTGGTCTGTGCATCCTTACCATGGGACTACTTATTCTCTACTTAATGCGTGTAAACTTAGATTTTGCTTTCTGATTGCTTAAGGAAGGCATGAAATACCTGAAACTCCTTCTGTTATGAGGAGAACCAGTTCATTCGTCAATATTTTCTTCTATTGTTAAAAGACTTCAGAAGTTAACCACCCTATTCGTTGACAAAAACTGAAAGTTGGATAATTGAGTTAACTATGAACTGGATTGCAGCATTGTTTGTTTGTCAGATTGGCGATTGTGGAGTTAATGGCGCTTTTATATACTTTTATGCTATTTTGTTTTAAGGAGCTAAGATTATGGGCTGGAGAAACTGTGCTGAATCTTCAGCTAATCAACTTCCCATTTCTAGCTTAATTTTGTTTTATTTTTTAATATTGCGACTTATTTCATTAATTTTTTAAGCTAACCTAAATGAAACAAAATTGTTTACGTAATGAAGGAAGAGATTCAAGAATGAACAATTAAAGTAAACAAATAATCTTTTTCTATGGTATGCAATAAATAAATAACAAGTGCAAATCCTAAATAAATTAATTTTATTTGGTTGTACAAGTTTTCCATGGAAAAGTCCCTTCCTAAGTTATTTACTTAGTTAGCTTATATGCTTAGTTTACACATTATTTTTTCATAAAATGCGAGAGCTAGAGTTTTAGTAGGCATAAAGAATTTGGATGCACCGAGTTCAATTGAGCTATTGTTGTTATTGAGGTTGACCTTTCTTTTATGGTGACTTTTTTCTTTTTCATTTTGGGGGCCGTGGCATGTATTTCTTGTTTGAGGAATATATCCTTAGGGAAGAGGCACTTCTACCTATGTGGTTTTTGCTTCTTTGCATTTTGTACAAATGTTGGCTTCTTTAACAATTTTGATCCTTTATATTGCAGTTTGCATTTATTAGATTATTAATATTTGCGTTTACATTTTCTCATGCATTTTAGTAATCAATTGGAAAAAAAATCTTTCCTTTTTCTTTGAAAAATTGCATACGGATGAGAGGCTTAAACAGTATATGTAGTAAACTGTGTACGGGTATGAGGTTATTGTCATTTTCTGTTACTTAAGTGGAATCGATTGCTTTCATTTCTTAACTCTTTCTTGGTTAATTTGATTTCTGAGTTGTTTGTATGTAGTTTTTCAGTCAGCTCTGATGTAATCTCTTGTCGTTCACTTTCCAGAATCTGTTTGACTCTTTCAGATGGGTTCAATAGAAGCACCTTCTCTTTGCTTTCATTTGCAGCTTCATACTCTTAATTTACCTAAAAATAAAGACAACTGTAAGCTCTTTTACCTTTCACTGAAGCCACCACTATGGATCATCACGTCACCCCACAGTCACTGGAATCCATGCCAATTCCCATTTTCTATGACCTCCCCAAAAAACTCTCTATATCCTGTTTCTCATAGACCTACTACATCGCTCTATCAAGTACAGAAAACTTTGTCCAGGTCTATATCTGAGAACATAGTTGTTAGCCTTGTTGCAGCACTTCTCTTTTTGGGTTCTTTTGGTGTTAATGCCAGGGTGAGTCTTGCACGGTCAGTTCAAACAAGCAACACTAGAGCAACTATGATGAAGGACAGGAAAGACTCCCAGATGGGGAGTATTGAAGCTGAAGAAATGTACGAGAAGTTACTGCAGAAGGAACCACAGAATTTGGAGGTTGTGAAGGTTGTTGTGTATAGTAAGATGAGGAGAGGCCAGACAAAGGATGCTCTGAAATATGTGGGAAGATTGGTTGAGATTGACCCACAAGAAATTGAATGGAAGCTTTTGGAGGCCTTCTGCTATGAGATGATGGGCCAATTGAGTAGTGCTAAAATGTTGTTTACGGAAATATTGAAAGAGAATCCTCTTTTGGTTAGAGCTTTGCATGTATGATTCTCGACTAAGTTTTCTTGTTTTCAAGTTTCTTCTTCCTGTCATTATCCATTGTTTCTTAAGTGCTAATATAAATCATGTGCAAATATTGCAAAATCAATTCCCTTAACCTTGTGTTTGATTAGAGCATAAATGTTGGTAAAGTTTTATTTTTTTCATCTAGTGTAGAATAATATAAAAGAATATGTAACTTCCATGATTTGATCGTGGATGTCAAGTCAAAACTATCTTTTCTTCAATATTTCTCATTAAATTGTTGTCTTATATGGAATACAAGTGAATGTTGCTTGAGTTTGACAGCCATTTAATCGGGGTAGAAACTCTTAAACATAATGCTGATCGTCAAGTAGTTAAAATAATTCTGTTGCTGGATGGATTTATTCCTGTGCCTAGGACTGGTCGGAATCATGAACTTAGTCTTGATACATTATGCATGGGTGTTATCTATTTGACTTGTGGGAGCTTATTGCCTAGATAATAGCTAATTACATTAATTTTCTATGTGATTTCCATGTGATATGACCATCTTGACATTTCAGGTCATTTGTTTGGGACTGAAATTACTGATTTGATCATTGTTCTATGCAGGGTTTGGCAATGGTGATGCACAAAAATCAAGAAGGTCGAGCTGTCTTTGAAATGCTGAATAAGGCTCTACAACTCGCTCGTCAAGGAAGGAGGACCACCGAGGAGAGAAACATCATAATTCTAATGGCACAAATGCATGTTGCGCAGGTGATTTGTTAGCGGACATTATAAAATTCATGAAATCTTTGAGGGGCGTACTAGGAATTTTTTAATTAAACCAAAAAATAAGAAAAAAAATATCACAGCTGGGGGATCCAGGATTGTTGCCAAAGAGAATCTATATGTTATTTTTTAAAAGTGTTCATATGTGTGTATCTGTACATATTACAGGGAGATTTGAAAGAAGCCTTAAAGAGATTTGAAGATTTAGTTAATGAAAATCCTCGTGATTTTAGGCCTTACCTTTTCCAGGTAATTTGCAATTAATTGATGCAGCTTTTAGTCAGCTAGTGCTTCTGTTAACAAAAGACCTATTTGTTTCTTAATTTTGAATTCCTTATAGCTGTAAATTTGAAATCTTGTATTTGCCATTAGTTTTCAATAGTTTTATGAACAGATGACATGTCCTTTCAAGTCGTTGGAGTTTTCCTTAGAAAACGCACCCACTATTTTTTCCACAAAGTGTGTAAGTAAGAAAGGGAAGTAATCCTGATATATTGTTGTTATGCTTTAATGATGCCAAAAGATTCTTATTTTGGCCAAACAGATTAAATGTTCTTAGGGAAAATTTTCCTCAACAATTCACTTCTTAGGAGATATCTAAAAGTCTTAGGTAACTTGATTTTAGATCTTCTGATTTCACCATTTAAGATAGGATACGAGGCTGATGGACAGATACTAAGCAAGAAGGGAAAATTGCTCTATGGGCCACCACCTAATGTAGCTGCCCATCCTAATCATGACCATTACTGTTTTATACTACTGCAAATGCGAGTACTACTAGACCTTGACCATATCCATAATTGCCTCACCATTCACCAAAAGGATGTAGTCCACGAAGAAAGCAACTATTCCTTAGATTCCTCGATCCTTCTTTCTTCCTTCATTAGGTGTATGTATTAGTAGTTAATAGAATAGGTAATTGGGATAATCTGTTTGAGCATCCAAATGACGGGCATAAGTTTTAGGCACTCACTTAAATAAATTTCATGAATTTGTTTTCACATAATCATATATGTTTGCTACCTGATCAAAACAAATGAGCTATCATGTAAGCTGCAGGCATATTACTGAATCACGCAGAGCTATGGACAAAAATAAGTTTTTGTTTGATAACCAATCATAGTGTTCTGCTGCAGGGAATTATCTACAGTCTTTTGGACAGAAAGGACGAGGCTGCAGAGCATTTTAAGACATATCAAAGTCTTGTACCTGAAGAATTTCCCCAAAGAAGATTTCTAGATGATCTTGTTATGGCAGCAAAAACCAAATCTCGAGAACTACTTCAAAAGGAGTTGGAAGTTGAACTTTCGTGTAGGAAATAAAGCGCTGCATTTTCATAGCTAGATCAATTCGATACTAATTTCATTGTTAATATAGTTTCCAGGGATAGGTGGTGGTACAACATTTTGATGAAGCATAAACTTGATTGAAATATTGAGGGATCATATCATGTGGTGCATATGAATCTGCTGCAATAGCATTTTGTTGTTAACAATATTCACATGAAAGATTGGATATGTCTTGAAAAAACTGGACTAGACCTCCGGTTAAGCATGGTGGTATCGGAAATGCTTATTTGTCATGTTCAACAGGTGTCAACAAAAGAGATGCTTTTCATGTTATATTCTTCTACCTGAAGTGATAGTGTTAGTTAGATCGTTTAGGTGGAAGAATTGTACAAGTGTTAGTGAGCATTGATCAATATTTGATACGTGGTTGGCATGAAGATGATTTATCAATGAGAGAATAAGGTGAAGTCCCGTGTAAATGAGACGTTGGTGTGCTTGGATGGACCATGCTTGAAGATAATTCGAGATGGCTAATTTATCAAGGCACTTGATAGTTTAGGAGACATTGATATGATCTCATATGACAAGAATATAGGGAAAGTGAGCTAAAGAAATGTAATCACTGATGGGAAAAGTGGAAGCACTTTATGTAGCAAAGAAAGGGGTGTTCTATCCCTCAAAGAAGATAAGTTCACCTATCGGTTATAGTAATATAATAACAAGTAAAGATTATTCTTACAATAATCTATTAATTACTAACTTTGACTTGCTTGTTATTATCTAATCAATAATAAGATTAGAAACAATCTAATCTTAAAGTTGATTGATATTTCACCTAAAAATGACGAAGTAATTATTAATGAGAAAAATATCATATCTAAATAAGCATCTAAATAAGCATCTTTGAATTCATGGTTTAAGTTATTTCAAAGGATTTTATAACTTCGACCTTTTGATTTAATAAATTGTGTTATCTAATATCCTCATATTGAATAACCAATACCTCTATCCAATTAAAACCTTGAAGAATATATTAAAACTTATGAAATTTCATAAAAGATTTGAATCTAATGTTAAAAGACTTATGTAAATTTATTCATAGTAGATTATGTAACTCTTAATATGAATGTCTTAGTCTATTCATAAACACGGTTTCTCAATATTAAATTGATGTGAGTTTATTTATTTGTTGAGTATTAACATTTTAGGTATGTTTTTGGTACTTTTAGTTCTTGGTTAATAGTTTAGTTTAGTTTTTGGGCAGTTTTGATTTTTTGTTAAGTGTGAAGGGACAGAGGAGCAAGATAAGAAAACTTGGTGAAAGAAACGAAGAAAGATGTGTCTGGTGCGATCGTGAGGAATAACGGTGCGAGCACAACCGAAGCTGTGGATTTAAGGAAGAACAAGGTGCGATCACGAGAGTGTCTGTTGCAATCGCACTCAGGATTTTTGGCCAGAAGCTAGGCTATTTGTACACTGGTGCAAATCGCACTATGTAACTCTAAGGATAATTCCGTCATTTCATATCCAAAATGAATGGTGGACGGTTAGAGGAGGTCTACAACGTGCAAGAACGTGGAGAGGAAGACGAACGAGGAAGAGGAAGTAGGAGCTCTGTGAAGCGTGTAATCTAGGGCATAAGAACATTTGTTTTCATCTTTTCAGTTTATTTCCAGTTTGCTTATGACGTGTGTTTTTTAGCTTCTTTATTTCAAAAATTGTTTCACCTTCTGGGGTGAATCTTGTTTTCTAAACTTCTGCTATTCATGGTTTGCTGTTCTTTTGAATACTTATTATTTGATGTCAATGAGAGTTGGGTTCTTCTTTAACATCATAGAATTATAACTTGCATGGTAAAAAATGGATCCCATTTATAACTATAAGAAATGCCAAAAAGGCAATTGATGAGAAAAGAATTTTTTTTAAAAAAAAGAAAGACAAAGTTGTGAAAGAGGCAGCATAACATTTCTGACTCTTTCCCTATTGTAATTCTTTTTTGTTTTTACCCCCGTGCTAACCTTCAGCGCCTTTCGTCAGTTTCTAATCAAAAGAATCTTCACTTCTGAAACAGGTCTAAGCCGGGCTCTCTCTCTCTCTACTACAAGTTGTCACTTTACAGATTCTTATTTCCAATTTCCCTCTTGAATTTCTATTCCTTTCTGCTTTTCTCCTCTGGGCTTGTTTCGCTTTCATGGCGGATCTAGACAAGTGCTTCTTGTGGTAATATTCGAGAATCAGGTTCATACCTTTAATGTGTAAACTTTCTCAACTCTCAGTTCTCCTGCTTTTTAGTCTTTACTTGGAAAGGGTTTGGAGTTTTTCACTCAAAAGTTACGCATTCAGTGTAACTTTGTATTCCATGACAGCAGCGGAATAATTCTCCTGGTGAATTGATCCTTGGTGTTTTTAGCAGATTATTGTTCTTGTGAGTGCGTCCTAACCTCGGTTTACGGTTTCCATTATATTCTTTAGTATTTGATTTCCTGGAAAATAAAGAAGTCGATGACTTTTTCGACTGGGGACTGGTTCTAGATTGAGTTATTGCTTCATTTTCTATACTAGTAGATTATCTATGACGAAATAAAAGAGAACAAAATAATGCATAACGAAATTATAATTATATCGAGACATGTAGACAAAGTTAATGCCCTATGAAAATTTAAATGTGTTCGTTTGATAATTCGATTACTTCTCCATTTTCTTTTCTTTTCTGGTTTGATGGTTTAGGTTAATGTTTTCAGGATAGTCCCTTACAGTTGCTTCATTTGTAATGCAATTAGTGGACAGTAACGAGAGTAAGAAATTGAAGCGGTTGAGATCATTCAATATCGATATGACTGTTACTGACAGCACCACCCCTCGTATTGTTGATGACCGCATCTTTTTCCCTGTGGAAGAGATCGTGCAGTCTCCGTTACCTGGTTATGTGGCTCCAACTTCCATCAGTTTTAGTCCTGATGATAATTTAGTGACTTACTTATTTAGTCCTGATCACACCTTCAGTAGAAAGGTTTTCACTTTCGATCTCAAGAATGGCAAGCAGGAACTGTTTTTCACTCCTCCTGATGGTGGTCTTGATGAGAGTAATATATCACCACAAGAGAAGTTGAGAAGAGAAAGGTCAAGGGAGCGTGGATTGGGTGTCACCCGGTATGAATGGGTAAAAACAAGCTCGAAAAAGAAAGCAATAATGGTCCCATTGCCTGCAGGGGTTCGTTCATTTCGTCATGCTTTAATTATTTTGTACATTTCAATAAGTGATCAACAATAAATAATGTCATGCATTCTGTTCCTAGTACTCTTATCTGGTCTTCAGATTTCTTTTTGTTTCAATTTATGTTTTGCAATAAGAAAATTTTCTGTGCTGGTAGAGTCAGTTTGTGCAATTTTTGTGAAATTATACTATTGCAATACAACCAATCATTTTAATTTATGAGTTAAAATCTAAATAAAGTCGAGTTTTCAAATTTGTTTGGATTCTCTTGGAACAAAGCATATAATGGAATAGAATCTTACTTTATGGATGTGACTTGATAAATAAATACAATAGTCACTGCTCTTTTTTTTTTGGGGTTCCTGAATGGATTGTACATATCACCAGCTTGTTATGATTTTTATCAAATTTGTTTTACTATTGTAGTATCTCTTCTCTTCCATTTGTCTTTTATCAAATGTCATGATCTTAGGCCTGCAATATATTGCCTTTAGTATCACAATCTTGCTTTTGTGTCCATCGAGTATCCTGTTAGTTAGCTGTAAGTAGAATTGTGTGTATGTAAGTTTGTATCTGTTCTTGCTGATAGCACTTCTAAACTCAACTGGCTGTGCTGACATATCCAACCCTGGTGTTTGTAGATTTATTTTCAGAAGTTTTCCTCTCCAAAACTGGAGCTCAAACTTCCAAGCTCTCCCTTGTCATCAGTTATCTTACTTTATGGATGTGACTTGATAACTACAATAGTTGCTGTTTTTATTTATTCCTGAATGGATTGTTCATTCCAATAGATTGATATGATTTATATCAAATTTATTTTTCTTTTACTGTTGTAGTTTCTCTTCTTTTCCATTTATCCTTGATGGTTTAACAGTTTCCATAATTCTTAAAAGGTGTGCCAATAACGTCATGATCTTAGGCCCTTAATATATTGCCTCTGGTATCACTCTCTTGCTTTTGTGTCCATCAAGTATCCTGTTAGTTAACAGGAGGTAGAAGTGTGTGTATAAGTTTATATCCATTCTTGCTGATGAAACTTCTAAACTCAACCGGCTGTACTGATATTTCCAACACCCTACTGCTTGTAGATTTATTTTCAGGAGTTTTCCTCTCCAAAACCGGAGCTCAAACTTCCAAGCTCTCCTCTGTCACCGATTATTGATCCACATCTCTCCCCTGACGGTACAATGCTCGCCTATGTGAAGGATGGTGAGCTGTATGTTTTACATCTCCTGAACAGTGAAACAAAACAGCTTACGTATGGTGCCCAGGGAGCTTTAATAGTATGTTTCACTTTTCTGGTACCATGCTCAGTTGCATTTGTGTACATTTTCAGCAAATTGTTATACTTATGAGAGAAACATTGTGTTTCAACTAATCAACAGCAATTTTCATCTTCTATTAGGCGTTGGGTTTAATCCCTACTGTTTTGCATCATCCTTCAAGTGGACCTATGTTCATGTATGTGTGAACAGGTCCATAATCCCTTTCCTTTTTCTTCATTCCACTGCTTGACTGGTATTCGAGAAACAGAGTAAAACTTGCTTTAGTAATCTTTGTAAGATCTTGTTTTGGAATGTGCAATTTGTTGTGCAACCAAAACTGTTTATACCAATCATTAAAATTTATGCCAATGCTGTTTAGTCTATGCTTCTTTACCCCAATTTCACGGTAGGCTTATGTTCCTGCAGATATCTTTCTTTCATTTCTTAAAAGATCCTTATCTATATTTATGGTTAACTTTGCTAAATTCTCTGGACTGCCAAAAACTGGACACCTGTCTCTCCATAGTTGTATATTTTACAGTTTGTCCTTTCTAACATTTCTAATCATGGCGATATTGCAGTTAATACTATGCCATCATGCTATATTTCATCTTTTATCCCTTTAAAGTATGCGAATCTGATTGGAAGTGTCTATGCTTTTGATAATTCCTGTCATTCTTTAAGATTATTTCCTTCAATATATGCAGAATGTAACGTATTAATTTTTTTCTGGCCTGTGCATGTCTTCAGACCCATGGCCTTGCGGAATACATTGCGCAGGTAAGGGCTTGATTGAATGATATTCCTTTTCCTTGTCATAGGAAATTGTTTGGTTTGCAGATCATGAATAGTATGAGTTTTGTTGTAAGTGTAAAATTTATTATCTCTTAATGTTATGAAATGCTGACCTCTATGTTGGTCAACTTTTCTTGGGTTTACAATCTGGTGTTCTTACAGGAGGAAATGGATCGAAAGAATGGTTACTGGTGGTCACTGGACAGCAGATTTATTGCATTCATACAAGTTGATAGCTCTGGGATACCAGTTTTTAGAATTGTGCACCAAGGTAAAAGTTCTGTTGGTGCAGAGGCACTAGAAGATCATGCTTATCCATTTGCAGGAGCTGCAAATGTCAAAGTTCGACTTGGGGTAGTTTCTGCTTCTGGTGGTTCCATCACTTGGTTAGATCTTCTTTGTGGAGGATTGGAAGAGCCAGACAGTGAGGAAGAATATTTGGCCAGAGTCAATTGGATGCATGGAAATATTCTCATAACTCAAATTTTGAGCAGGTCACATTCCAGACTAAAGATTCTTAAATTTGATGTGAAGACAGGAAAAAGTAACATTATATTGGTGGAAGAGAGTAACACATGGGTTAATTTACATGATTGTTTCACTCCATTAGACAAAAGTGTAACCAAGTGTTCTGGTGGTTTTATTTGGGCTAGTGAGAAAACAGGATTCAGACATTTGTATCTGCATGATGCAAATGGCGTATGCCTGGGTCCTATTACTGAAGGTGAATGGATGGTTGAGCAAGTTGCTGGTGTTAATGAAGCTGCAGGCCTTGTATACTTTACTGCAACTTTAGATGGGCCTTTGGAGTCTAACCTTTACTGTGCTAGATTATGTCCAAGTGTCAATCATACATTGCAGGCCCCAGTGAGATTAACACATGTTAAGGGAAAGCATGCGGTTGTGCTCGATCACCATATGCAAAATTTTGTTGACATTCATGATTCCCTTGATTCTCCCCCTAAGATTCTACTTTGTTCCTTGCTCGATGGTCATGTAATTATGCCTCTATTCGAACAGCTCTTTCCCATTCCAAGATTTAAGAGACTTGAACTTAATCCTCCAGAGCTAGTTCAAATACAGGCAAATGATGGAACTGTGCTATATGGGGCCTTATATAAGCCTGACCCAACAAAATTTGGATCACCTCCCTACAAAACAGTTATCAGTGTGTACGGTGGCCCCAGTGTACAGATTGTTTCTGACTCTTGGATTAATACTGTGGACATGAGGGCACAATACTTACGGAGCAAAGGCATCTTAGTATGGAAGGTTAGTATTCTTTAATTAACTGATTTGTTTTCCTTTTGGTTGTACACACCTACACCCTAGAAATCGAGTCTTTACAAGTAGAGGTGGCATGGATGTGTTGTAGGACAAATAGAAGAGATTTGTAGAAAGAACACGTATAACATAAAAACAGGGTTGCTGAAACGTTAAATTTATGATTAAAAATTAAAAATAAGGAATTGAAATAATGATGGGTATAAAAACTTTGAATTTAGGGCTATAAATTAAACCAAAAAAAAAAGAGTTGAAATATATGATAGGTTGAAGAATCACTCCTACCATTTTTATCAAGAACTAAGAACTAAACTACACTTAGAATTTGAAATAAACAGAACTTTTGGAATCACTCCAGAATTACTCCAATTAGAAGCTTCAGACTTTAGAAATTAGTTTATCTTCTTATTTTTTGCATTTATATATATATATATATAGAAAGAGAGAGAGAGAGAGAGAGGAAGTCTTTAAATCCCAATTCTAAAGGAGACGAAAAATTAAGTAAACTTATAAACAAGAATAGAGTCTCATTTAATAAGAATTTTTATTATTTTTAATAGATTTAAATCATAAGTTGCTTGACAAATTTAAATGGAATATTTGCTGCTTAAATTTCCTTTTTATATACATATATATAGTTTGCTCTTCCGAATTGTCCATAATATGTATTCTTTTGTCATTGTTCTATGCACACTTTGAGCTCACACAAGTTCTGTAAATATTAGCCAAATTAGGTTCATGACCAGAATTTACAAACTCCCAACATTTACATTCAAATAATTGTCATTTGTTGTTAAAAAGCTTGTTAAGATGGAAAGAAAATTCTAGCATCCTTGGCTTGAAAAGATTGTGGGGATGTGTGAATTTATGGTGGAAAAAAAAAAGTATGAAAGATTTCTTGTAATGTGTAAGGTATGTGATTGCTGGAGTTAGTATCCGGTAGGAGAAAAGGAAAGCTCATTTGCTTGACATTTAGCACGCTGTCTTCTAACTGCTGATTGTTTCACTCTTTTTACAGTTGGATAATAGAGGAACTGCTCGGCGTGGGCTGCTGTTTGAGGGTTCTCTAAAGCACAATGTTGGCAATATTGATGCTGAAGATCAGCTTACTGGGGCTGATTGGCTCATCAAGGAAGGGCTGGCCAAAGTTGGCCACATTGGGTTGTACGGATGGAGCTATGGGGGGTATATGGCAGCTATGACCTTGATGAAATTTCCTGATTATTTTTGTTGTGCTGTTTCTGGTGCTCCAGTGACTTCATGGGATGGATATGACACATTCTATACTGAGAAGTACATGGGTTTTCCTTCGCAGAATCCCACAGGTTATGAGCATAGCTCTGTAATGCATCATGTGCACAAGTTGAAAGGTAGATTGTTATTAGTCCATGGCATGATCGATGAAAACGTGCATTTTAGGCACACTGCAATACTGATCAATGCGCTAATTGCGGCTGGGAAACCCTATGAACTGCTAATTTTCCCTGATGAACGTCACATGCCACGCAGGCATAGCGACAGAGTTTACATGGAACACAGGATTTGGGAGTTCATTGAGAGGAATTTGTGAACTGGTTTGTTGTCAAACGTTGTGGTTGTGAATTTCAGTTTGTAAATATGTTTTTGGAACCCAAGTAGGCTTTATTTAGGATTGGTTGCCTCGCCTGTCCGATGGGACTAATTTAAGGCAATAATGCTTAAATAAAAAGATTATAGGCTTACATCAATTTCAAGCTTCAAGTTTGTTCTTCCTGACAACATCATGGTTAAATATGGATATTAAGGTATTTATGACATTCAAATAAAATAAATCAATGGCTAAATATTTCGTGATCATTCAAATTTTGGGTGAATTTATTTGGTTCCTCTTTCTTAATGATGACAAAAATTTGAGAAAATAAACACGAAATAGCAAAGTAAATTAAGAAGACATATACATTATCTAGGCCATCTAGTATTGGCAATGCGTATTTTCATACAACCCCCCTTAAATCTAAGAACACAAACTTGTCAAAATATGCTCAATGTTTTATGCTTATTAAATTAAATTTGAAACAACTCGGTAAGATTTGTAATATGGATAATTTATCAAAATTTTAATCACAACACTCTATATATATCATTCAAGATAAAATCATATGCCACTATCAAATATCATGAAGGCCAAATGTGTGATTTGCACCTCATTGTTTCGTAAAAGATCTAAGAAAGTCTTCCTAATGTTTACTAAAATTGTACTCATTACACCTTGAATAGGTGGCAAAAGTGGCAACAGAGATAATAGTAGGGACCTATTTAGACTTTTTTGCGAAACATTAAGGTAAAAATTACACCTCTAACTAATGTTTAAAGAAATCATTTTTAATATTACATCAATGTTTGGTTCATTTACATTGCCAAGTTGTGTCATACAAGAGATGCTATGTATAATGTAAACAAATAGCCACAGACGGCTCGCAAAATAGAAAACAAATAAGCCACAGATGGCTCTCAAAATAAAATAAGCCATAGGCAGCTCTCAAAACAAAACAAAAACCATAGACGGCTCACGAAATAAAGCAAAATAACTAGTAGAAAGCCTCCAAATATGCCGTTGAGGAACAGGTATCTGAAGACGAGTCTCAAGGCCGAGAAGCCGAGAACGGATAAGCTCAGTGATGTCCTCAATGATGTCCGTGAAACAAGGTGTCGGTAATCCTTGCGCCGGCAGAGATGAGTACAAGCCCACTGAATAAGGGGAACCCAAGACGTCGAAGGCCAAGCAGTGTGGGTCTTCGTCAAGAGGGAACCCCAAACGACAGCAGAGAATCGACACTGAAAGAAGAGGTGATCATGTGTCTCCGTAGAAGTACCACAAAATACACAAGTCGAAGAGGTCAGGACGTCGAAGAACTGGAGCCTATCCATGGTTCGAAGTCGCTCCTGTGATGCCAACCAGAGGATGAAAGAGTGTCGTGGAATGTGCCCTAAGAATCATAATAAATGGTAAATCGGGTCCACTGGATGTCGAGCTCGGAGAAGGTGCCAGGCAGAGTCGACAGAGAAGACTCCTGATGAGCGACCTCTCCAAACCCAACTATCAGATTGAAGTTGCGGTCGAAAACGGACTGAGTCCCAGATCTACTGAAGCTCATCACTCCCCTCCGAAAAAACCCACTCCCCATCAAGAATGATCTCTGAAACCCGAGCATCCCAAGAGAGCCGAGTAGAAGATAGATCACGGAAGGAGAAGCGATCACATAGGAGGCCCTGATCTGATAACCAATAATCCTGCCAAAGAGAAGTATCTCTCCCATCACCAATACAAGTACGATAAAGCCTCTGCACCACTCTAGCAACTTCCAAAAACTAACTTTTTAATGGTTTAGAATAATATCAGTATCATTTTGAAAACATTAAAGTATAAGAAAATCCCATAAATAAAGGTGGGACTAGCATAGAATTTGTAGGAAATATTAAGGGAAAATCTATATCTTTTGCTAAAATCACGAATCCATTAAACATTCCAATTGTTTAAGATTACTTTATCTCATAATATTCTCCTCATCATTATTATCATCCTCAAGATGTGAGGTACTAGAGCTTGCACCACCTATTGAAGAAATACCACCAATTTGTGTTTTGTCCCACTAGATATATGAATGTTGCGAGTCATATTACTTTAAGCTCATAGTTGAAAGATTGAATGTAGTAAAGAGTTGATGAGTTTTATAAGTAAAATTATCAAATAATGATGGAATATGAAGGTAAAATATAAGAGACCAGATCATACTATATGGGTTAGAGGTTACCATTAAAAGATCTCATAATGGTAAAAATGAGCCATCATTGCAAGAATATACGACCTAAATAAAGTTTTTTAATCAATAATAATAATAATAAACCAAATTTAATGATATTGAAGATTTCTTTTATGTCCATTATAAAGGAAGAAATTATAGACTATGAAGAAAAATTAGAACTTGGTGATCACTTATAAACGCAAGACACAAGCTAAATTAAGTTAAGAGATAATTTATGGAGATCATTGAGAAAAGTGAACGTCAAACCATGATTAAAGATAAGATTGAGTAATTAAATCAACTCATTAACTAGAAGTCCACTTAAGTGAAGAACAAAACTAAGATCAAGGAATATTCGAAGCGTTTCGAGTTTATAAATATAAATGTAAACTTTCTTATATCTTTTGCTTGTTTATTTTAATGCATTGGGGGCTTATAATGCATATGCAAATCATTTTTTATCTTACATATAACTTTCAATTATTAAGAAGAATTAAAGTTTTGATTTTAAAGAAAACCTTTTTGATCTTTAAAACATACCTGAAAAGTATTTAAGTCAAAATGTTATCAAGTGAATAGGTTTGATAGTTTGAGAATCCTAAAAATCTTTGAAAATGTAACTTTAAGATGTTTCCCCGATCAATGTAGTGTATTAGGCAACTAATATTATGATCTCAAAGTGATTTAAGTATACTTAATATACACTAGTCGACTGATGTACTCTAAAAGAAAATTATACTATATATCGAGAATTTGTAGGACCACCCTAGCTGTTACAATGGTTGATTAATATAGCAACATCATGTTTTGGGAACATACACCTTTCTTTAAGTATATATACTAAGGACGAGTTGGGATGGACGACCACGCAATCCATCCCAACTGCCCATTTAATCCGACGGTG
>JANKOD010000006.1:13691985-13704028 GCA_026284645.1 Erythroxylum acuminatum | reverse complement strand
GGTAAATATGAATCGGGTAAAAAAACATACCAACCCATACCCGGACTGTTAGGGCGGGTACGGACAGGTAAACGGGTGACCCGCCCGTTTTGCCAGATCTAGGAATAAGCGAAAAGGTGTACACGTGTTGTGTTTTGAGGGGAGTTTCTGCGATGACTATTTTATTCATTGAATTAAATAGTACGATCTTCTTTTGTAGTTATCACATTTCACTCCTTTTTTTTTTGTCTTTCTCTACATTATTAAGATGCAATTAACTCAAAATCATTAACTATTAGAATTTAATTATCATTAAATATATACGAAAAAAAGGGAATTACTTTCAGAATTAAGAGTTTCTTAATATTAATTAATTCTAATTTTATTATTAAAAAATAAAAAAGGAGAAAAAAGGAAGTTGATTACAGAATGTACAAAGAAACGGCAGACCTACGAGACAGCTACACCCCAATGTACCGTGCAGCAAAATGTTGGCCCTGTATTCTGAATTCTCTGCATAACTTGGTGCTAATTTGGGACATACGGTATAACGCACTGTTGTATTTCTGCTTCACAAAGATGGATAATCAGTTTTTATGTTTAGCAGCCTTTTTGTAAGGATCTATCCAGCACACATCCTCTTCAACAGCTTTCTTCCATCGTCTTTGAAAAATTTTTAATTCTCGCAACGACTGCCTCCTCACCTGCTAGACATTAGGCAACATATGACAGCTTTGAAAGAAAAAAGGACATCTCAGAAACTTGTTATTTCTCTTGTGGGATTGGCAGGAACATATGCCAAATTCAAGCTCCCTGCAGTGAGTATGAGACTATCTTTGTGTTTCATCTAATATTATAATGGAGTTCCCCAATTGATGGGTTTAAATGAAGAAATGTAATGAGGGTCATTAATTTAGTTGCTGCAACCTGATAAATTACTTACTTCCAGTCTAGGATCCAACTTATGCAAATTCGAAGATATCTGCAAAGTGGAGATAGATCCGTAAGTAGTAGTCAAGATGGAGAAATACAACACAGTTGAGATAACGTCTGGAGACAAACCATCGTTGTCACATGAGATTTGTTTTCAGTTTTATGAGTAAGGTCATCAGCTGACGGAGTTGCCTGCATTAGCTGCAAGGTGTTATAATCTGTTTATATTGAAAACTCTCAACAATTTCACCAACCTATAGCCTTCTCATACATCAAAAAAGGCAGAAAAGATATGTTAGAATGGGTTGAGAGTTGACACCTTATTTTCATCTACGCCACCCAGTGTAGGTCGTCCATAATGCACTATATATTCGGCATCAACAACACCAATTTTCAGGGTTCGATCTCCCTACGAATTGATCGTCTCAAATAAAAAATTTTGAGGAAACATGTGAAAAGGATGAAAGATATAAAAGTAAAACAGGATATTCAGAGCAATCATGCAAGACCTTACTTGTACACAATAACCGAGCTGATAATCTAGACCCCAAGCATGAATGAGATCGCCCTATAAAGTAACTCCAAGGCAAGAGTTTAGATATCCTTAAAACACCCTCCAAGAGCAAAGCAATCACATTGTCGTTTACAGAAAGAAAATAGTGCCAAAGTTTCAGTAATTCGAGGTATTAGAAACAAAGAAAACACCAAATCCTGCAATGAATCATGCCCAAAGTTTACATTTTCTCAGGCGTAATGATCAGTACCTGGATCATATACCACACACAACGCCATGCCGATCTTGAGAAAACAGGGGCCATCATTTCCACCCAGCTGGAACAGATATTTAATGCTTAGATTTTCCAGGAAAGAGGAAAGATCTATCCAAAAAGAAATAAAGGGAAACTATCATATCCAATAAAAAAAGAAAGCTATTCGATATAAGTGAAAATTTTACCCTGTGCATGGAGGATCAGTACTCTCACCATCACAAACACCAGGTTTGTAAGTTCTTCTGTTAACAACCAAACACAATAACAAAACAGTAAATCTTTACATGCAATTTCTTTAGGGCAAATACAATGACATGCACGTCAAAGATGGACAAAACATTAATAATCCCTAGAAGTAATATTGATTGCCACCTGGTAGCAGGCACTACTAGTTAATGCATAAACTGTTACTGCAGAGAACTATGTTAAAGCCCTTAATTTGTAGGACAATAAACAGAATTTTCAGGGGGGAAAAAAAAGGAATGAAAAACAAGAACCTGTGCAGTACTGATTTCCTGACTCTTGCACTAAGCTGCTGATGGATTTCCGATTTGAGAGTATCAAGTGCTGGCTGTGATATTTCTAGAACTTCATTTTTAACAATCGACAAGTACCTGATAGTAATAGCTCAGACAATCATGCACAAGGGATTTAAATATTGAAATGTCAGTCAGTAGTATAGTCAACCTGCATGATGAATTTCATATAAATGTTAGAGAGCATCATATTTTGCTCGAAATGAAAATCATCAGATTGTCCTCTTATGCTCAACTGCCGGATCTTTACAAAATGTAATGGTGCACTATGTTGCAAGTGCTGTATAAGTAGCTTAGTTTCCTACGTCCTTCTAACCGCAAGAAATAAGAACAGTTAAATAATGGGCATCAGGGGAGACTTAAGCTCTGAAGCTCATATGCAAAATGCATATTCAAAAGAAACGGAGAGGAGAGAGGAAGAAACAAAAAAGAAACGAAGAGGAGAAAAAATTAATCTTCAACCCCAATGCAAGTGTGTTTTCAAACATAGATGTAACACAAAAATGCACCTAATCATTCTCAAAAGATAAGATGCACTAATCAAACAAATTCCATAACCCTAGATATGGCTGATTCCCCATGATTCTCATGTTTTAGACTTTATTCCGCCAATCTTGACCATGATTCACTTCACGTATGAAAGCTAGGGCCAGGAAGAATAATGGAAACTGTAGTTTCCAGGTGCTGTTAAGCTAGGAGATGTATAAGTTGACAGAATAGCACCGTCCTGTACTTCCTTGGAGACTTTAGGCTAAAGCAATGTCTATATAGGCCTTGAGATCAAGGTCACACCTCAAACCTATCTCCATTTGATCAAATTTCATCAACTTCATTGCTTGTGTCTCCCAGCAGCATACACAAAAATAGAAATTCATTACTTACAAACTATTACAGTTCTTCACGGTCGGACCTATAGCTCAATGGATAACTTTTATTGGATGGAGTGTAAATGTTGCAGAACCCTCTAAATGATTCAAAATTTCGACTCCTTTAGCATGATAGATTTCTCATTCTCATTAAAGCTGCAAGCAATAGGGATTAAGTTCAATGATGGAACTATAGTAGACATCTCCAACCATTGTAGTCAACAAGTCTCCAGAGGTATTCAAGAATAACCTAAGGAATCATTTACTCGCATCTTAACCAGACACAACAAAGGTTTGAACATGATCTATAAGTGAATTGACATTTTAACACATCTCAAATTGAAGCTTTTCATACCCATTCACCTTTTCAAAACTTTGCAATCTTCACAACTTTCCACCATGTTAAAGAATGCTGCCTAGGATACTATATGAAAAATTGATGAGAGGAAAAATTTTAAAAGTAAACATACTCTGTTAAAAAAGAGTGACATTATTTACATGATTCAGTCCTATCACAAATAAACTGTACTAGAATAACATACTGGTTACTTCACTGTGATACTTAATCCAAAATTCTTGTCCCATGTACCTTGCAGGTCTTATAGTTTGTTGGCCATAATTCATTAGAACAGTTAGCATAGTGAAAATATGAAAATAAGGAGAAATATTATACCACCAAACAAAATATGAGTAAAATCTTTTTCTATTTTCGTATCTATAACATCTTGCGTGTCCATGATCTTATTATCAAATTTAGAATAATGGAGAAACAAACAGGCTGACAGTTGCAGCATGACACTTATTGGATCATGATGATTCTAAATATGAACTGACATAATTTCAAGAGTTTTGCAGTTAACATACTGTTGCGGGTCAAAGTTTTCAACTCCAAGGTCCTCATCCCAGAGAAATATGTAATTGTAGTCTGCTACTATATCAGGATGCAAGAATCGCTTTGCAAACCACCTAACCATCACAAAAACCAAAACCATGATGCATGTATTTCAAGAACACAACAGCTAAAAGAAACGAGCAAGGACTGCAATGATAAGACAGCGCACCACTTAGTTTGATTACGTGCAGAAACATGTATAACACGATCACTCCACTCGAACTCATTCCATTCATCAACAATGCCATCATAGTGGAAAAGCATCACAGAGAAATTACTTGATAGAAACTGCAAAATGTAAAATTACAGGAAATTGCAACATATGAAGAATCTTAATAACTTAAAAAGGTAAAAAGTTGGTTAAGCACCTTCCCAACCATTTTATTGACAAGATATCTTTGTTTTATTCCAGCAGATAGTGCAAGTAAGCTAATTGAGGAATTTTCAATGCCCTGTCCAAACCATTTGCATGTTGTCATTATTGAGATCAGGAAAAGAAGTTGAGCAATATCAGAACCCAAATATTGTCTATGTCTCCTGCAAAATTATTAGCCAAATCAATATAGAAAACTTCACAATGTTTGGTCATGATTTTCTGAGTGTGAACAGTATTGCATTTCAATTACTTTTGGTAGCCACCACCTGTTGCTTCGATTAGCTAATGGTTATTTGTTGTGTTCCGTATTGAAAACCAAATGAGGTACTTAAAACGAAGAATTTTCAGACTAAACATAAAAGAAGTTCCATTGACAACTTTCCAAAAAATTATTAGAGATTAAGTGGATATGCAGACTCGTCCATTAAGTTCTACGACTTGTGGTCCATAAAGTCATATGATAGCTCATTTATAATAGCTTTCAAACAATTTCAATCAAGTGATCATAAAAAAACTACTGTAGTATTAGTAGGTTGTATACACATTTCTAGCATTTATACATACAAAATTTCCTACAACTAGCTGCCATAATCAAATTAGTAGCACCCAATCTCAGTCATAAATTTACGATGAAGCACAAATAGTAAGAACAAGCATTTGGCTGGTTGACAAGGACACTGAAAAGGTTCCTCTAGTTTATCTAATTTTCATTATGTAGCACTGGATAAAAAAGGAGAAGGCGTCATAACAACTTTACTGACTCATGTATAACCATGTATAATAATGAAATGAATGAAGAATGGTTATGAACATCATAGGAATACAAGCTCTGAAGGTACAAAGTATAAAAGGCAGGAGAATTGTTGAGAGATGCTTCAAGAATTTCAGCATCAAAATATTAAATATGAAGGTGGAAAGAACAAAATGAAGTCAGATTGTCACAATAAAATCATGCAACAAGAATAAGTTCGTGATGATATCAACAAAAGTGTCATTAGACCATTCTGACACAAGCTGTAAAACCAGGATCTTATTCAAAGAGTTAAAAACAAGGATCAGGTGATGATGCAAGTCATATGCATGTTTATGCAAGCCTAATCCTGTATATATACACATATATATAGGCATACACTTGATAATTACATGTGCACAGATACATATATATATGATGGAATCTAAAAGGAGACCTAATTGAATTTTCCCAACCAATAATTTTTGTCTGAAAATCTTAACATGAACAGAGAAATAGAAAGTAGGATTCACACAACTAATGACATATATCCATATCTTTCATGTGCAAGATTTATTTCCTTCTGAAGGGAACGTATTGTACAAGGCATTTCCACTGATGAAAGGTTGGTTATATGATGCTATCTTTTGGCTTCCAATGACTATATGTTTGGAAAATGATCGATTAGTTTTCAGAGTAAAGTTTCCATTAGTTAACTCAAGAACTTTTACCTTCGGGAAGCCCCATAGTGGCCTCATTTGCAAATTAGATTTCTGGGAGACAATGCCATGAGGCAGTTGTTCAGTTCCAGGAGGCTTGCAGCGATTCTAAAACAGGTAACAGCCAATAACAAACAGTTCATTTATGAAAAGAGCTTCTACTGTGATTGCTCAAACTTCGAAGGATTAGAACAAACCTTACAACTGTTGAATTTTATACTCTGAAAACTATCAACTATTCTCCATCTTGACAATTTCTGCACAATGTATTCAAAACTTATTCCCATAAAAAGCTCAAATACTAACTGATTTTATGAACACAAAAATAAATCAAATTAGAAACATCAAAAGCAGAAAGGCCAAAGCACCATCGGAAGAGTATGTAGAACCATAAAACAACATATAAAATATGCTAATCTTGTTCACATACTCAGACAGATATGTATGTATATACCTCTTTGTAATCTGGTAAAATAACTGCACTTCCTATGAAGATAACAAAGAAAAGAAAAAGAGCAGTGCAGAAATATGATATCTTGCTCTTTGAATCTGCAGGCTGAGGTACCTGAGATATGGAAAAGAGAGAATTATTAAGACAGAATAATTAGACATGCCAGACAGACATCAATTAGATTGGGAAGACCACTGCAAATAGGCAGTGAATCCGACTGTAATAAGTGAAATCACATGAAATATTTTTCTGTTTTCAGTGAAGCACCAGAAAGAACCAAAAAGAATGTAAAATATATATTCAGGCAATTTGTTATCCAAATTGTAAAATGGTAAGAGTTTCCAAGGAAAGCCAATGCTAGTCAAGAAGCTAATCAGTACTATGGAGGTTATACAACTACTCGTCAATTCTAAAGAATTGATTGTTGAAAGGAAGAGCACAGTTACTATGGAGGTTATACAACTACTCGTCAATTCTAAAGAATTGATTGTTGAAAGGAAGTGCACAGTTCCATAATAACTAGGCACGGTACTGACCATGGACAGAAATTAATCCCTCAAAATTGGTTATACTAAACAACTGCAAAAACTTCCACCAAGTACAAATTCATGTTCGGAACTAAGCTAATAATTGCAATACTTCAACTGGGTACGGAGTGGAAGTAAGATTGAAGCTTTGAATTGTGGCAACGGTTAATCATTAAGGAAAAATAAGAACCAGCACTTCAACCATCACTTTTCATGTTGCTACAGATTGTCGATTCTAATAATCCGAACCCCTCTGGTGTCTCTCTTTATCTTCAGCATAGTAACAAGTAGTCTGGGATAGAATATGCAACATATCTCCATGAAGATCATTCACATCCTCAATCAAAAGGAACAGAGTATGTCCCCCGACAACCAACCCAAATAAACCCAAAATGCTAAAAAATATTAAAAGAACAAGAAAAAAAAAGACAATCCCCACGAACAAGAAGCAATGGAAACTTACAGAACTGAGCGACTTCATATTCCCCACGCACCACCAGAGAGTAAAACAGGAAAAGATAAATAGAATGAACAGAAAAGGGTTATTAAAGCGATTGTCTTGCTCTGGATTAGAATTAAAATGTCAAAGTTTGATCGTATAGTTAAAGAAAGTGGTTTTGCGCAGGATAACAAGTAAGATAACAAACAAGAGGAAACAGAACATATGCGTCCATGAACTTCGTCAAATGTTTTTGTTAACCGTAATAACTAATCAAAAAACAAAAAGCGTCAGTTATTTATGGTATGACTGTTCCTTTTTCTTTTGTTCTCTGAGGGAGAAAACAATCCAAAAGTTGAGCCCGAAAAGTACGGCCGTTGGTGGGGTGCATGCATGCGTTTATTCAACTCTCTCCTACGGTGTTATTATTATAGGTAACATAAAAAAATAAATAACAGTTAAAGTTGTCTTTTTTAACTCGTACACATAATTTCTCTCTGAATATTTAAATAAATGCATATTAATAATTATCAATTTAAAGGCAGGTGTTTTCATTAGTTGTCATCGATTTATTTTCGAAAAGTCCTTATCTCAATATACCCTACCACCGCCAATCACGTTCACGTTCTCATTTTGTTATTTTTATTTTTGGATTAATTATCAAAAAATTCTTAAACTTTTGTCAAATTTTCAATTAAAGTGCGAGCTTAAAAAAATAGTAATAAAATATTTAAACTATCAATTTTTTTCAATTTTAACCCGACGTTAGTCTCACCATTATCTTTGTCGACGAGGCACTGCCCGTCAAGGGCCATCACTAATCAAACACGTCAGTGTCATTAGGAGAAGGTTTTTTTATTAACGAAACGACGTCATTTCTTATCTACACTAAAGCAATAAAATATCTAAAATGTCAATTTTTTTTCAATTTTAACCCGACGTTTGTCTCACCGTTATTGTTGTTGACGTGGCACTGCCCGTCAAAGGCCGTCACTAATCAAGCACGTCAGCGTCATTAGGAGAAGGTTTTTTGATTAACGATGGCATTTCTTATCTATACTAAAACGATGTCGTTTCACTTATTCTCAGATCTCACTCTTTTCTCAGTCGATAACCCCAAAAATACGAACCCAAAATCCCTAATCTATAACTAAAATCCCCCAACGTTCATAAGACAGTGAATTCGTCGTGCATGGGTGCTTCTCTTATCGCAAAGTTAATTGCTCCATCAAATCAGCAAACGTTCTTTCGTGCATGGGTGATTCATAAGAGAGTGATTTCGACGTTGGGAGAAAACTAAAAGTTTTTGAACTTGTGACTTTCGTTGCTTGATTTCCTGTGGTGCCAACTAGGGTACAATTGTTCCTTTGGATCTTTATTGTTGTTTGTTCTTGATTATTTATGAAATAGCATGTTGTTGTACTAGGGTTTGAAATTGTAATTTGATATTCGTTCATTTATGCAATGATATGAAAATGTTCTGTTCCTAAATCGCACTGTGCTTCCACATTTACCTTTCTTATGATTATGAGCTTTAAAGGTTTAAAACTTTTTAGATGGGACATATATGATATCGATGTTTGGCTCTTATATATATTTGATTGCTGCAAATGCTAAAATTGAATTTCCTTGTTCACTTATTATATTGATTGTTCTAACGTGTTTGAATTATTTCATTACACTAGAATATAAACTTTTAACAAACAGTAAAGCATAAGTTCATGAAGCAATGTTATTTGTCATGAAATCATGTGAATTATGAACAATTCAATATAATTGTGTCATGAAATGAAGATGTGACGATTATAGTCAGTACCTATATACCCATCGAATATAGTTTATTGGTGTCGCAATGATGTGGCCTCTCTTCACCATTTTGGACATTTAATTCTTTGTTGTGGTGAATTTATGAAAAGAAATCATAGTACTGCTACATTTAAGGTAGTAATTAAATATTTGTATGATGATATTATAACAGGATAAAGAAATATGGGTAGAAATAAAGTATATGCAACTTTTGTTGGGTATGCCCTTGGTATATATTTGACATGGGAAGAGTGTTAAGGTATTGTTAATGAATTCAAGGGTACTATTTATTGTTCTTTTGATAGTGTAGCAGAAGCTGGAAGGATATATTCTCAATTTTGTAAAGGGAAAGCATTATGTTCAATGGTAAAATAATTGTAATATATATTATTTGTTTTATGTGATAATTTAATTGCATTCAAATATAATCAATATTGATATTTCTATATATGTAATACATATTTTGAATATTAATTGCCCCCATTATAATGCCTTATGAAGTTAAATGCTAAGCCTAACATTAGTCAATATTTTTATGAATGCATTAATAAAAAAGTAAGTAAATCAATTATTGTTTGTAGCAATGCCAGTCGTATAAATTAATGTTAATCAATATTCAAATTGAAGGTCTTTTGTAGGTACTTGGTATTTGTGAAAGAAATGAAAGTTTGTTTTTGTCGTAAAATATGTCAAACAAATTCTTTGCATTAGGGTAAGAGTCTTGCTCGAAAGATGTTTTGTTGTTTGAAAGAAGTTAAGTATGTGTAAAAATTTATGTGCATAATGCAAATTTTTCATAAGTCCTAATATTTGTGTTTATATCTCTATTTTGTAGGTCCCATGCAATTTCATAGCTTGGTCGTTGGATGTAAGTAGAAAAAAGGAGACATTTTAATAGTTAGAAGAGCAAATGTAATTATTATGTTTATTGGGACTCTTGTGTCTTTTATTCAATAACCTACCACTTTAATATTCAATTATAAGCTTTTAAAGTTATTAAGGAAACTGCAATTATTAAAAGGTTCTATAAAGAAGAAGTAATTGCAATTATTCCAAGTTTTGTTTAAGTTAAAAACTAAAAGGAGTTAGGAATGTGCCAGATCTATCTCCCCATAAAAACTTAATCTATATAAGAAACTGACGCAGATAATGCCTTCAGGCTTGTCTTTTTTAAAACAGTGAAATCAGATATAGGAAATACATGAAAGAGCTACACCATGTATCATATTTTGTAGGCTAGCCATAAACATGTTGATCATATTTGTGGAGCTACTGCTTACGCAAATTTGCACCTAATATTATTGTAATATAAGGATCAGAGATATGCTGCTTCATTTTTTGATCTAAAATTTTCACAGTACTTAACTAGAAGGTCGTTGAAGAGTAAATTATAGAGTAAGTTAAAATAAGCAAATAAATAGGTTGTAGATATTGACATTATTCTATAAACTGAAACAATATCCAAAAATACTAGAAACTATGATACAATTTGCTTAGCATTACTCTAACCGTTTTAAAAAAGATACTTGGTGTAGCTCTTTTAGTCATAAGCACCATCTCCACATGCATAAACCCGCTTCAGCTGCTCCATAATTGAACCCAAGTTTTCTATATTATTTGGTGACAATTTCATGATTTTTGTTATTTGTTATACTTTTTGGCTCTTATTATGGGATATTGTGCTTAATTTAGCTTATGAGTGCTTGTTTTGAATTAATGTGGTTTCAAGGTAAAATTGTCACAAATAATTAGTAATTGCACTCAATTGATTTTTTAGGACAATTGATATTGCAAACTATTATTTTCATTGCAGGACATTCAAGAAGTAGAGCTAAGAGTGAAAACCAAGAAATTCAAGAACACAAGTCAACAAGGCAACAGGCAAAGTTAGCCGCGACAAGGATAATGTTTCGCCGTGGGGAAACTAGAAAATTTTTGAAGAAACCTTTCAGGAAAAGTTCGTTGCGACGAAGATCTGACGTCACCACAGCAAAACAACAAAACTCCAGCAAAACCTTTCAGGTTCGCCGTGGCGAACTTTCAAAGACCCAAACCCTTTTCGAAAGTTTGACCTATTGTGCAAACCTAACCCGGCAACCCGTTTTGAAAAGAAACCTATTTTGGGATAAGTTGGAGAGAGCTGACATATATATTGATTCATATTCCATCATCTTGCTACACACAGATGACTCCATCGTTCTCTCATATCCCTCTCATTTTTCTTCCATTTTTCACTGGCAACCTCTACCATGTGTGCCTCTGATTCCTTCTCAATTGTGAAGCTTTCGAGAGCTATGCGTGGCTAGGCATTTCTTTCCTCATGAAGATGGAGCAATGGCTAGAGTTCAATGAGCTTAAAAAGGAGTAGCTTAATCCATGGTTTAGCTATGATTTATGAAATCCTAGGTTTAGGATTTGTAATTTGTAGCTGAACATACTTGATTATGGTTTAATCAAATGTTGGATACTCATTGTGTAGTTTGGATTGGTTTATGTAGAACTTTAAGCTTAAATATATGAAGTCTCATATATGTCTATTTGTGATCTTGTTGATTCTGTTTTATCTTGCATAGTTATGTTTGATATTGAGTTGATTCTAGATTCAATTGACTTATTGCATACACTTATCCACGATACACACTAAGAGCATTTAACATGGTTTTAAGAAATGGAGTCCCATTGATTAAGATCTTGGACTTAAAGAGTTCTTTAAGGTTTACCAATATGAAACTTAGTGATTTCCACTCCCATCAAAATCAATTTCGAACTATGATAGCCAAAGCTCATTTTCAAGATAATTCTATCACTCTTTGATCATTTGTTTTAATCTTTCCATTTCCTGTTCCAAAAAAAATCCAAAAGTACATTTTACATACTTTTTACAATTCAATTTAGTGCAGTTAATGTTTTCAAAGATCAAAACCCCCTTTTTTACCCAATTAGCTGTAAGTGTAAGTCGACTTGTACACTTCGGTAAGTCGACTTACACGTATTCAGTACCGATAAGTCGACTTGTACA
>JANKOD010000006.1:13602595-13612906 GCA_026284645.1 Erythroxylum acuminatum | reverse complement strand
TGTATTTTTGGTTCTTGAACTCAACTGATGTATTATGGCTTAAAATGCCATTACCGCTTTGTAAAACTCTTACTTTCGATATTAATGAAATATGTGTTTGGAAATTTTGTCTATGATTTCTTCAAGTTTTCGCAAAGCATCCGATTATGGGAATGAGAATAAGGTTTTGGAAGATTGCTTGAGTTTATGTTTAAGTTTACTTTTTTTTAAGTTGTGGGTTATGCTGCAGAGGCTTTCGCCACGGCGACAATAAAATCGCAGGTTCGCCGCGACGGAAGTTAATTCGCTCGCCGCGGCGTGAAATTCCCAAAGGGTTTCGCCGCGACGACACCCTCCTTTGCTTCCGAAGGATATTTTTTTCTAAACTTTCAACTTCTAAGTCTTTCCTCCACGCTCAAGTTTCATGATTCCGTATCCGATGTTGGGCTCCGAAAATGGGATCCAACAGCTAACCTTGATCCCCTCATCTTTTACACAACCACATCTCTATTGGATTCTATGTTGTTCCTTAAGGTAGCAGACTACGTTAATGATTATGGAGGATGGAATTGTGAGAGTTTCCAAGGACACCTTCCTTCGTCGGTCTGCATGCATATTGCCAGTATCGTCCCTCCAAGGCCTACACTCAGACATGACAGGAGGGTATGGTGTGAATCGGAGACTGGAAAATTCAGTACTATTTCTGCTTGCTCTTTAATTGCAGGTTTTGGACTAGAGCAAAGGAGTGATCTTTGTACGTTGATTTGGAAATGGTCAGGTACACAAAAAATCAAGACCTTCCTATAGCTTCTCTATCGTGACAACCTATTGACTAACAAGCAAAGAGTAGTTCGACACCTCTTTGTGGATGCTGCATGTACTACGTGTGGAAGAAACGAAGACTCGTTGCATGCCATGTGTGACTGCCCCATGGTTTAACAAGTGTGCCTATCATTTCCACTAGTGGCATCATCTGGAGAGTTCGTCAATATGTTAAAACTAGATTGGTTATGGCAAAACCTACAATCCTATAAAAAGATATATGGGTTTGATTGGCCTACCATCTTCGATACCACTTGCTGGTTCATTTGGCATTGGCGAAACAAAAGTATTTTCAATATAGATTTCTTATGGACAATTAATCCTAAGGGCATTATCCTCAATTATATTGAGTGGATCTATAAGTCTAAAGAAATGTTCTCTCGTGTCCTTTTAGATAATCACCAGCAAGTGCAGGAGCTCATTGGTTGGTTAACCCCCTCCTGGGTGGACTCGATTAAACACCGATGGCGCTTGTAAGCGCATTTCCCACACTGCTTCTGCGGGAGATGTTCTTAGGGACTATACCGGGGCCTGGCTCGGAGGTTTTGCTCAAAGCGTGGGGTTTACCACCTCGGTCTGTGCTAAACTTTGGGGTGTTTTCACGGGTCTAACACTTGCATGGGACTTGCGTTATAAAAGGATAGAGTTGGAGATGGATTCTCTTGTGGTTATCAACATACTCTCCTCGCCAAAGCCACAACAAGGTATCTGCAACTCATTGATTAGGGTCATTCAGGAGTTGCTTGCTAGAGAATGGATAGTAAGGCAGCGACATATCTATAGAGAAGCTAATCGCTGTGCAGATTGCTTGGCCAACTACTCCCAATCCTTCGAATTAGGGACCACCACCTTTCAACGCCCTCCTTTATGCTGTATTAAATTCCTCATAGAGGATATCGAAAGGATATCTTTCACTCACTTAATTCAGTAACTTTTGATGTAATTTCCTTATGAATAAAAAAAGAGAAAACCAAGACGATATTTTTTAACAAATTATTATCTATCTCAATCAAAAGTTAAGGTTAAATAAGCTTGAACTTTTTTTAAAAAAAATTCAGTCCTCATATTTTAGAAACCATTATTTACCCTCATATTTTGTTAGCTATCATACGATGATTCTATCATATTCAATTAGTGTTTCATTCTTTCTTACTTAAAATTCTCTAAGTAAAAAGTTAATGAAATATGATATAAAGAGTTGTGTAATAGTTAAATAATATTGTAGAGAGATAAATGATAATTTTCAAAATATAAAATTGAAATAAGAAAAGGTCTTATGATGAAAGTTCTATGATAATTATTCCTAAATTTTAATCAAAATTATATTCCATTTATCTATTTTATCTTGTCTTTTTTTAAAAAAAATCCAAGATTGTGAAACATAATATGGTCGGATAATTTTTTGGTGAGTAGATTAAGGTTTATAACACTTTTTATTCTATAATTAACGTTCAAATTTTATTCTTGATTTAAAATTTTATAGTTTCCTCCTTATTGAAAACGTGTTTCACGTACCAACAACAATCATGTTAAATCTAAAGAGCTAAAATAAAAATCCATCAAGTTTGGGATAACATAACTTTTATTCTGTTATTATGGGCTGTATGGTAATTGGGGGCGTGGGTGAGTCCAAGAGAGGCCCAACCCAGTGGGGACCTAGCATAGCATGTAGAAGGGTGTCTTTTTGGGTTTTGGGTGGCGTCGTGGGGTGGGAAGTTAAGGGTTTACGAGTGTAAAGAAAAAAGAACATAGACACAATGGCGAAGTTCAATGTGGCGCAGAAGAGGAGAAGAGCGCTTATAGCACAGAAGAAGAGAGATTTACATGGGGACCCTTTTACTAGGAAACTCAGGAACAAGCCTCAGCCTCTTTCTGTCTCCGGGAAGCGCAAGCGCAAGCTCCTCAAGAAATGGCGGAGAGTGCGTTAATTTCATCTGTCTTTATTGCTTTTTTATACAAAAAAATCTTCATGTGCATATGCATTCAATTCGTTGTTTATATGTTACAGGAGCAGAAGGAGGCTTTAGAGAAGGGTCTGGTTACCATGAAAGATGTTGAGATGGCTGTTGCTCAAGGTTCTCCTTCTTCTTCTTCGTCCTCTATTCCATATCTTCTTGTGAACCTTTTGTTTTTTGGGAACTATTAGCATCTTACCTTTCATCGTGGTTTTACTGCTTCTATCATTTGCATGTGAAATAGAAGGCGTTTGATTCTAGTTTTGGGTGCTACATAAGCTACCAAACTAGAACCTTGCCGAATATTATTTGATAATTTATGCTTCATGTGGTTTCCAGAGGCTTTGCCATTATAGAGTGGAGGTGTAGTGTTAATGAAGGGGCAAAGTGTTTGATGCACCTTCCATGCAATAAATGAAACAAATTGAAAGGTTCTGATAATTTATGTTTCATCAGGTGTTTAGAGGCTTTGCCATTATAGAGTGGAGGTGTAGTGTTCAATTGATTGCATTTATATGTGCTGTTAATGAAGGCGCAAAGTGTTTCGATGCTCTTTCTATGCAATAAATGAAACAAATCGAAAGGTTCTTCTATCTTATATCCTTTTCTCTTCAAATTTTTTCTCTTTCATTTATCTATTTAAATCTTTTGATGTGGCTGCTTTTGTTGGATGACAATATTAGAGAAGGAAGGCAGCAGTAGTACATGCAACTTAGCTTACCCAATTAGAGTTTTATTTTGTTTCTTTTACGTGTTAAGACTTGCTATTTAGTAGAATCCTTTAATTGGTTAAGATCTTATCCTCTAAGATCTCTTTCCTTTGTTAATTAAGATCCTATAATTTAGGATCTCTTTCTCTTGTTATTACCAACCTTTAAAAGAGGCTATCGGTATTCAATAAAGGGAAGCAATTATTCTCCCAGCAAGTTAGCCTTAGAGGGGCTCTAGCAAGGATGAGTCTACCTTTCCAAATTCACCAAGGTCCTAAGAAAGATTCTTCAATGTCTAAGTCGATGACTAGATCCCATGCTAAGGCTCACAACATTTTTGGTATCAAAGCATGGTATCATGGGTGACACACAGAATTTGGCAGCCAAGCTGGTTGCTTTTATGAGACAAATGGCTACACCACAACATGCATGAGAGAAGTGGATGGCAAAACTTTCCCTCTTAGTTGGGGGACCCCGTTAGAGATAATGCAGAGGGACAAGGCAGTGATAGCCCAAGTTGTAGCGGAAGGTCAAAAGACAAATCTAAATCGCAGTTGCGGTGATCGTGGTGTCGTGATACTCCAAGGTGGAATTTCCTACTTATGATGGCATTGATGAAATTTGAGGGTGGTTGTAATGATGTGAGAAATTCTTCGCCAATTAAAAGATTGTTGAAGGGACAAGGTGGGCTTAGCTGCATTTAATCTATTGGGTGAGGCATAATTATGGTTTGATCAAGTGCATTAGGAGGAAAAGGAACTAGATTAGGGCATATTAAGGAGTGTTATCATGTGAGATTTGTGCCACCTAAGAGTAATAATCCTTTAGGAGAACTTGTGAACCTTAAGACAAATTGGGTTTATCGAGGAATATCAATGCAATTCTAGTTATTAGTGCTCAGGACTTCTAATCATAGACCTCACTAGCAAGTGGACTTTTTTACCTCTTGTTTTGTAGGAGAACTTACGATTGACATTGAGATGCAGCAACTAGGGAACCTTAGAATTGCCGTGAATGTGGCTCAAGCATTGGATTGTAAGTAAAGGGTTTCTCAAGGAATCCTAACCTTGTGAACCATCAAGAGCTCAAATGCCAAGAGACAACAACTGACGACAAAACCAATAGGTAGCACCAACAGGGTAAAAGCTCTTTTGCACTTCTTGCCAAGAAATTGACACGAGTGGAGATGGTAGAAAGGAGGGCCAAAGGATTGTGTTATAACTATGTGAATCCTATTTAGTAGTACACAAATGTAAAAGGTTATTTTGGATTGCAGTTTCAAATGTGAAAGTGAATCAGAGGAAGACATGGTGGAAATCCTAAGGTCTCTCTACATGCCATCAATGGAAAGGAGGTGTTGTGGCAAGGACAACCTCTAGAGGTAGAACCACGACTAAGTTTGACGCAAGGATAGAATTCAACTACGGTAATCTTGAATAAATTATTGGTTGAGTTTGCAAATCTATTTATCTAGCCTTTCGGTTTGCCTCCGAGTCGTGAGTGTGACCATCACATAGCTCTCAAACGGTTGAGACCAATCGTAGTAAGACGTTATGGGTCCCTGCATTTTCAAAAGGATGAGATTGAGAAGCAATGTACCCAAATGCTACAAGGGATCATTCGACCAAGTAGATCCCCATTCTCTTCCTCAGTCCTCTTTCTCAAAAAGCATGATGGTTCATGGTGTTTTGGGTGGATTATCGTGAATTCAACACCCACATTGTTAAGGATATATTTTTTATTCTAGTGGTTGATGAGCTATTGGATGAACTTCATAGAGGGAAACATTTTACAAAGTTTGATTTACAATTGGGCTACCACCAAATCAGTATGGTGCTATTAGATGTGGAAAAGACTGCCTTTAGAACTCACCATGGGCACTTTTAATTTCTAATCACGCCCTTTGAGCTTACCAATGCCGCTTCAACTTTCTAGAGTTTGACGAATGAAGCTTTTCAACCTTATTTGCGTAAGTTTTTCTTGGCCTTCTTTGATGACATATTAATTTATAGCAAGACATTGGTTGAATATATGCATCATATGAGAATAATTTTCGAACTCTTGCGAGCTAACATGTTGTTCTCTAAGAAGTCCAAGTGTTTCTTTGGCTCATAGGTGGTCTATCTTGGACATATCATCCATGTTGTTGGAGTGGAATTGTTTTAACCAAAATTAAGGCCATCATGGGTTGACCAAGTCTTCAATCCACCAAGGATCTTGGAGCTTCCTCGATTTAGCAAGGTACTGTAGGAGATTTATCAAAGATTATGGGCAAGTGGCCACACCCTTAACGAGTCTCTTGAAGAAAAATGCTTTCCAATAGAGTGCAGAAGCTGACGTTGCTTTTCAATAAATTAAAGGCCTCTCTTTCAACAATCTCGATCTTGAAGTTGCCCAATTTTGAGGAAGAACTTATGGTAGAATGTGATGCTTCTGGTAGCAAGTATGGTAGCAATTTTAAGGAAGAATTTATGCTAGATGTGGAAAAGGAGCCTCCTTGGCTTCTCTCTCTTATTTAGTGGGTTCCACATGGATTGAAATAGTTGATAAAGCTCTCTGAAAGGGGGATGCAATATTCCAAGTTGCTCGGGATAGGCTCTTGCAAACCTTAACAAAGGATGAAGAACACTTATGATTTGAGGAATAGATGGTTGAGTTTTGCAGTTGGGGATTGGGTATGGCTGACTACAACCATACTGTTGGTTAACAATAGCCAGATAGAAAATCACAAACTTCTGCCAAATTATTTTGGCTCTTTCAAGGTTTTGGCCAGAGTAGGACTTCTTGTTTACCAGTTTGAGCTGTGTGTAGGAAGTAAAATATATGATGTGTTCCATGTTTCTCTCTTCAAAGAATATAAAGGAACCCAACCAGCTGTTTCGGGAAATCTGCTGTCAATGTGTGATGTCAAAGCCTTACCAATTCCTCAGGTTATTTTATGCAGTAGGTTCAATGAGGCCGATGGGAGCTGTTAGTGCAGTGGGTACTGTGTCCTCACAAAGATGCAACATGGGAACCAGTTGAGCACTTTTACGAAGCTTATTCAGAGTTTGAGCTTGAGGACAAGCTCAAAGCTGAGAGAGGAAGTGATGATGTGGATAATTTGGTTGGATGGCAATATCAGAGAAGGAAGGCAGTAGCAGTAGATGCATCCTAGCTTACTCAATTGGAGTTTATTTTGTTTCTTTTACTTGTTGGACTTTCTATTCAGCAGAATCCTTTAATTGGTTACAATCTGGGATCTCTTTCCTATTTTAGTTAAGTTCCTATAATTTTGGATTTCTGTCTCTTTTTATTACCATCCTTTAAAAAAGGATATCAGTATTCAATAAAGGGAAACAATTATTCTCTCTGCAAGTTAGAGTTAGAGGTGGCTCTGTCATGATGAGTTGCCTCTCCAAATTCACTATAGGTCTCAAGAAAGATTCTTCCGTGTCTAGGCCTGTGACTAGCTCCCATTCTGAGGCTCACATCATTTTGTTGTATCGTCTTTTGTGTTGGTCACAAGTCTTTTTTAGATGGTTATGAATCACTGTTTGGTAGATATGTAACTGTTCTTTTCTGAAATATCAAAGCTACCCTCCTAAATTTTGACTATCCTTCACCTAACCTGTCATCTTCTTTATTCTTGATAAAATATTTCCCACAAGTTTTGATCATTGGCTATTTAAATGGGCATTTAGTATTATTGAGTTTGATGAATAGTGGATTCTACTTGTGTGTTATTTGTTTGCACCTATAAACTTTCTATCCTCTCCAAGGAAATGTGCTTTTGATTACTTCAAAGGTCTCATATTTTTTGTGAAAACGGTACGCTTAGTCCCTCCTTGCTAACTAGAGAACTAGGAAAAAGATAGGGGTTCTATTATGGTACGGAGAACTTATCTCATAAAGTGTTACTGAAATATCAAAATTGTCTTTAATTGGCTAGTTGTCTTTTACTTTGTTAAAGTCCTGAAAGACTACTGATCCTGGAATTTTGGTTATTCTCACTAAGAACTTAGATTCACAAATGCAAACTGTTTCCAGTAGCAATCGTTCCAAGGCTTCTTGACTTTTCTGTCTGCTTAGAATATAAATTGAAAGTTAAATGTTGATGGAAGTTAATTATTTAGGGGAAGATTCTTTCAAAGACGGTAACAAAACACCTGCAAGATTTCACGTTAAGAAGGGTTTGAACCTCAAGCGGTTGAAATACAAAGGTAATTTTATTTTTATCATTCTGTATTATAGCACATTCTGTCAGTATTCTATGCTTTCATACATGAGCTTTACCTTTTCTCTTGAGCCATGGCCATTTTCGTTTCTGCCTAGTAAGAAGTCTTAAGATTTATGTGATTATCAATATATAGGTAAGAGGAAGGGAAAGTCCAAGCCAACTGCTGGAGCTTCAGCAGATGCCATGGAGGAGTGAAGTAAGACGTACCTGTTGGAATATGCAATATATTCATTTTGGCTGGGGCGACATTTGTAGTCTAGCTTGCCTGAGGAAATCGGAATAGTCACTTCCGTATCTCTTTGTCTTCCATCATTTGAATCAACTGGATTTTTTATATTATGTTAACCCACATAGGAAATGTTGGTTGGTAAGATAGGTAATTTATGTCTGCAAATATAGCTAGGTGGGGTAAGAGATTCAAAAATAGCTAGTTTTGTAGTCTGTTTTCCATAAGTTCAATTCTATTTGAAGTCGACACTTGGTTCTGGTAATTTATACTATAAGATTGTCAACTCCCTCCTATTTTCCCTCGAGTTTTTAGAAAGTTCCTATATTAGAAGAATTGAATTGGTGGAAAGTTGCGTTTCATTTGTTGGAGCTGGCCAATGCTAGTCAAAGAAAGAGAGCATGAAAGCTGCAGGGCATACCCCTGGTCAGACCAACTCAAATCCTCCTCCAAATTGGCTCCGATTCAGCACTTTTTCCTTTCCTTTACTTGATCATCCTGTTTTTTCTTTTTCAAGTTTTCAGCCATTTTTCTTTGTTTTTTCTTTTTCTTTTTCATCATTCCAAATCATTTTCTTTCCTCCTTTTATCTCTCTTTCTTTCCTTCATTCTTTTTATTTCTTTTTTTCTTTGCTTGTTTTGTTGTTTAAATAATATTCTAACATTTTTATTATATGTTTATTCCAGTAATTATAACTTTATAATAACTTTATGGGAACAATATAATAATTCAAAGGATTTGTGGATTATACTATGTTTATTTTTAGTAGCAAAATTATCTTTTAATTTTTTTGGTGTAATAAACTTCTGTTTTTTTTGTCAAAATGTTTTAGATTTATGAAATTTAATAAAGTCATTTGGTTCCACTTTTTTTTTTTGGTTGTGATTTTTAGTTTTAGTTTTTTATTTTTACTTTTTGTATTTTATTAAAAAACAAACTCATTTATTTGAGATTTGTAATATAAAAATTGAAAACAAAAATATATTTGGTTGAGATGTAGAAATTTAAAAAAATGCAGATAGCGAAAAATAGTAAAACCAGTAACATGGAAATGCATAAATAAAAAAATTAGAAATATAGAGACCAAAAACACGAAATGTAGAAATGCAATAGCTAAAATAAACCAAAAACGTAGAATAACAAACAATTGAAAATGCAAAAAAGCAGATCAACGATAAATAAGAAAACTAATAACGTAGAAATAAAAACTTGGAAAACCGGAAATGTAGAAAAATGCTGAAAAAAGAAACCAAGAAACCAAAAAAAATAACAATATAATTAAAAAATATCAAATCAGTTTCAGGAATTCACTTGGTTAAAAGCCCAAGCTTGCACTTTTTACACAAATAGAAAAGGGATGTAAGAGAGAAGAAAAGAACAAAGAAGCAGGAAAGAAGAAAATAACAAAGAAGCAGGAGAGAAGAGATGACTTTGAGATGTAAGAGATGTATTTGTCGGTTTCTAAAAATATTAAGTCTTTGTTTGAATTCTTACTTGCACAAGGGAAAGGAAAGGAAATATTGAGGAAAAAGGAAGAGAAAAGAATAGAAGAGAAATGGGATTTCATTTCCTCTGTTTGTTTTCCTAATTTATTAAATGAGGGAATTGAAACTTATATTGGACAAAAGAATTTTTTGAGACCTTTATGTCCTTGATTATAGAACTTCAGCATACACAGATAAAGATAATATGGAAATTTACATATATTGGGGTTCTCTTATCTTAAATTTCTCCTCCTTTCCTACTAATTTGAGAGGAAATATATTTGGCCCAAATTTTCCTTAGTTTTCTCTCCATTCTCTCACTTTCCCTTTGCTTATTTTTGTCCAAACGGTGAAAATTAAGAGAAATTCATTTTTCTTCCTTTTTTTTCTCTTGCTTTCCTTCAATCCAAACCAAGGCTAAGAGTTAGAATGTTAGATTACTTAGCCACGTGAATTATATCATATTAGAATGAATTTGGTGCATTTAAGATATGATTTTATGATTTCATTCACATGCATAATATGATCACACACACACACAAATGTCGATTTAGAAAATTTGCACTCAATTGACATGTTTTGGGGTATAAAAGTTTATAAAAAAAATTGTGCATTTCTAATGTCTTGTATTTGATTTACCAATAAGAAGAGTTGATGGATTAAAATGTACATTTAGACTATAAAAAATTTCAAGTACAGTAGAACCTCTTTAAATTGATACTCGGTAAATTAATAACTCTCTAAGATAATATTTTTCTCCGGTCCCGACTTGGGTCAGTTGAAAATTTAAAAAATTTCGATAAGATAATAAGATAATATATTTTCAAAATACCCCTATTTAAATATAAGGTCCCATTAATATCATAAATTAATAATTATATAAACTTACACAAATATAACTAAGACAATTTAGTGA
>JANKOD010000006.1:13568619-13578906 GCA_026284645.1 Erythroxylum acuminatum | reverse complement strand
TTATCGGTTAATTAATATCTCTATAAAATAATAAATATCATGATCCAACAATATTAATTTATAGAGGTTTTACTGTATTTCGTTACTCGTTATACACGTCTTTCACATAACCCATGTGGTATACATGGACGGATCCACATTGGAGGTAGCACTTGCCCCTACTGCCTTCAAAAAAAATTATATAAAAAATTATTATTTTAAGTTTTGATTCCATAAAAAAAATAAAATTTTGTCCCCATTAAAATTTTGCCTCACTCAAAAATTTTTTTGGATCCGTCTCTAATGGTATGTATACACCTTTTTTTTTTTTTAGATGAATCCATTTCAAATTATACATTTTCTTGTCGAACTATCAATCCAACTTATATAAGAAAATATATCATTCTTAAGTTTAAAAAAAATCAAATAATAACTAAATCTCTAGGATATGATAGAAGACAAAATATGCTCACTTTTTTCTTTTTATGAAAACCTTAAATGCATCATCTCTTAACGTTTCACACACGTAAATTCAACATCATCTTAAAATAAACTAAAAATTTATAGTAACATGATAGGAGAGGCTTATCTAACTAGCCAAATGATACTTTCCATTATTTGATGAAAAAGATTTTGGTTATTCTAAATTATGCAGGAAAATAATTAGGAGTAGTATTGAGAACCGTGCTTTTAGTAGCTCCAGATGTTTGTTACAAGAGCAATACGTAATGTGATGTAAAGCGTTTAACCTATAATGGAAGTATATTCAAATTTTGTTTGCAATCGGTAATACCTTCAATTGTTTCCCTGTCTGTCTGTCCTGCATTTTTTGTAACACTGTGAAGCAACTTCAATTTAAGCATCCCCATTCTGTGCAGAAAATAAACGCTACTTCATTTTACAATAAATTTCCAGTTGGAAAAGTTTGCTTTTTTTTCACTCAGGTTGACATGCCAACTCAAACCGAATTTTGAACAGCCCTAAATTGTTCAAAGTACAACCGATCCAAATCTTTAAATTGGTCACATTTTGTAGTTACATACCTGGAAGCGTTAATGACATTTTAACATTGATCATTAAACTTACAACCAAAAAACAGGATCTTGAGGGAGTACACTCGCTGAGTAGGCTGCAAGGATTTAAAGCCTTTTCAGTTTAAAGCAAGCAGTGTGACAGACCTTTTCCCTTCTCTTTTAATTATTTAGCAGCTTCCCTTTCTCTGATATTGACTTCCCTTTGTCATCTATGATACAACCACATTTGCTCAAAGATCACGAACGAGTATCTTCTATCTCTCCATAATTACCACAATCCGATGCAGAAGATGACGAGGCGGCAGCCTTACCATTGACATCTGCAGATGTCGCTGGACAGCCATTAGTTCTTTCCTCAGCTTTTGGATTCTCCAGGAGCTGAAGCTGTTTTTGCAGGACCTGTATAGAGGGAACAAATCGATAATGTCAAGCAACTTAAAATAATGATAGAACAGCTTAGTAATGCAAAATTGAGGTCAACCATTGTAATTGACAGAGGACAATTTTATATGGATAGAAGCAAACAAACAAAAATTTGGCCTCTCATCACAATTTGAACAAGAAGCAATGCATCCAGGCGCAGATTTTGACAATGCTCGTTTAATGGTCTATGCATTAAAGAAGTTTACACTCATGGACCACTTAAGCACACTCACATCACCACCTAACAGCAGTCAAGCACATATGGTTTGAATAATGTCTTTTCTGAGGTTTCAAGTTTTTTAATCATCCTGACGAACAATAGATGAGGACTAGTCACATAGATTGGAAATGGACTCTTGTTAGAACCATACAACTAGAAAATCATGATAACAAAGAAATCATGTAAATAGGAAACAATGAAATTCAAAATAAAGACAGTTGAACATGTGCAAACACAACTTTGTTCAGACAAGAAAGCAAATAGCAATCTGATTTATACAAGTGAACTGCCATCTAAAAGCACAAGCACTTTCAAGGTAAATGTCAATAGCTACACGTGTCAATATGAATAGAAACAAGATGGAAAACCTAACTCAAACATTGAAGAAAACAAAAAATTAGTTCTAAAAGAAATTCATGCGAACAGGTACCTCAATCTGGTTTTGGAGATGGTTCTTCTGAGCTTCCAGGTCAGAAACCGACATACATCCCAATCTCTCAATGGAAGTATTTGAACTCGATACCTGAAAGGGAATAAAGACACAGTGTTGAACTTGAGAGGACGGCAAGTTTGAAGGCCCAGCATGTGTTGCGAACTGAGGATGCAGTTGTCCAACAGCCTTTTCTCCATCAGATTCCAATTCCCCAGCATTCTGAGCTTTAGGAAGCAATGCATATCCAGGACACCTGCAAAATGGTACACAATATTTCTTCCCAAGCAGACCAAAACACTAACACCGAAGAGTCATTTATACAACCATAGAATACTTTTATTTCCATAACTATTTATAAAAGGAATAGCAGAAGTGACAGCTTTGGATTATAGCAAAACTAAACCACAGTATCTCATCATACTTAAAGAACGTAAATTCCATGATACTGTTTTTTTTTTGTTGCATTGATGATAAATAATGAAAGAACAAAATATCAAAATATGTCATGCAATGAGTTCAGTACATATAGAATTAAGAAATACACTGGGTTCTTATGATTTCCTTCGAGAAACTGATCAACTAGGTTGAGGAAAACATCCTGGGTCTTGACACAAACGTAGTATTGCTTTGTCCTGTAATCTCCCCCTGTGGTCAGAGCTTGACAATGCTTGCCAGTAGACTAGACACAATAGCATAGAAATTGGGTTTCCTACGAGCTATGGTATCTGACGATGGTGAGAGACTTGTTTGGTGAGAAGAAACAAGAGATGATAATTAGAGGATTTGGGACTGGCAGTGGATTCCGACAACAAAAAGCAAAACAAATCAGTGAAGAAACAGAAATGGTGTTGGTGAGACTCAAGCTCGTCGGAGAAGAAGGGAGCGAAAGGCATCAGAGAGGAAGATAACAAAGATGAGCCACCAGATGAGCGAATACAATCTCATTAATATAAGGAGAGATGTTCATGGTTTCACCAGGTAAACAAAAGGTGCAATGGAATTTGGTTTACCCTGAAAATAAGTAAGAGATAGAGTTGAGGCTTGAGGGAAAGGTCAGGGGAGCCACTAGGGAGAGAGAACAAAAGCTCACAGTAAAGGTCAGTCATGTGAGTGCTGATTTCAGGACTATGATACCATGTGTAAATAGCAGAACAGAATAGACGACAATGTACACTTCATGTTTAACATTAAATCCTACGGACAGAAGTCTAATAGAGCCACATTATTAAGTTTGTGTATCACTACATATATATGAGTCACTGTGCAAACACATATGTTATAATGATTATTTTCATAAATAGAACAGTATCACTAACATTCCCATGTTAAATACCAAAACACTATGATCTTTAATAACATTCAAACAAGGTATCTAAAACCCATAATGTACCTTGTCAACAGGTGATACCTTTGAAATATAGATTTAAGAATAAAAAATTATAGACTCACAAATTTAGCAGAACAATCAGGCATCAATTAGTATTCATTGTTATCATAAAGCTAAAAGGAATTGCCTTGATATTAACTGTTGGTCACATTTGTTTTCAATACTAACTTCATCATACACGAATCATACAAAACCAAGCACTCAGTAGTAGAATGCAAAGATTTTATGAGGGCAAGTAACAATAAATGTTGTTTCCAATGATAGGAACAGCGATAATAACAGTGGAAGTCTATCCTTTGGGAAAATTAATCATAATCAAAGAAAACCAAGATAGGTAAGTGCTGGTGTACCTAGTCGTATGAAACCTAAACATCCATTGTTATCAGCTGTGATCAAAACAAGGAAATTCCCTAATGGGTTTATTCACTCATCTAGAGTTTCACAATTGTAGGAATATTGACCATTAAGATCCACAAATATTGGGCTCTGTAAGCCACATAAACAAAACAATCAAACACAATGTTACCAACATAACAAGTGTCCACCTCTAAATCCTTCACAGGCTACAATACGCAAAATGTGACAACAGTTGAGAAGTCGAAGTTATTTTTTTCATGATTACAATGCCCTTACAAATCTGAAACTGAAACTAATATGATCAGTGATTCACAAATTACCCCGTTCATTATCAAATAGCCTAGAAATCATGGAAACACTTAATTCAGCAAAATCAACTCAATTGATTAATAAGGGCTCATAACTACATTGTGTTTATTTACTACATCATTGTAATAAACTAATAATTTAACATCTAGGCTTGTTAAGTTTTTAGTTTATATCAAAGAATGGCACTTTCAAACTACCAATATGCTGCAAAGAAGTAAATTTCAATGACTAAAGCAAACATAGAGAAAACAAGCTGCACTAATATTTCAAAGCTAGAAGAATATACCATACTAGGGTGCTTGCAGACGGATAAACAAAAGATCTCTCATATATTGCAGCAGCAGCAGCAGTAGCTTGAAGTCTAGCCTGATGCCCATTAGAACCATTATTGACCAAAGCACGAAATGAACTTTGAGCTGCAGTACTTGTTGTGTTCATATCTGAATATCAATTTACAATGATCAACAAGTTAGTAACAAGCCAACTTCATATTATAGTATGAAATAATATAATTTCGATGTTACAGAGCTTCACCAAATGAATGATTTAGCCAGACATGCATCTGAGCTAATTCAACAACAATATATGTTTGTTAAATATGGAAAAACAAATTCCAAGTCAGTTAGACAAATTATTGGTGAGAAAACAACAAGTTGAGGAGGTTTTCAATAAGAAAACATAAAAACACCTAAATTTTGGAAGAAAGGAACCAGTGAATTCTCTGGTTAATAAGATGAGCTTTGGCCTCTTAACAGAAGGTAGAAAAGGCAACCTTAGTGCGAAAGGAGATACAAAAATAGAAAGGTGAGGAATACAACCATTATGCATAAATGAATAAAAAATACAGGGAAAGAAAAAGAAGACTATCATAATGCAAAAATAAGACTGTAATTTGTTTTTTTTTTTAATTTCAAGTTCTAAAAATACAGGAAAAAAAAGACTATCATAATGCAAAAATAAGAGTGTAATTTTTTTTTAATTTCAAGTCTTAGAACTTAAAATAACTTTACACTTGATGAAGGAGAAGTTTGAAAATGAGAACAATTCCTTATGTCGCGATCCCTGATTAATGCAGCCTCAGATGCATCAATTGTTAATCCAGCAGTGCATGAATGGTTATTCCTATAGTGAGGTTATGGCCAAACTAAAGCCCAAATCATAAATCATCCAAAAAACAATTATTTTACTATTTTGTTCATAATCATGGACAAAGCATGGAATACTGAAGGCCCAACTTAATGAAACAGAGATTAGAATTAGCTCAAAAAGGTACCAGAAACAAATTTGAATAGGAGGTTCAATCTGCAATATGTCCCAGATCTTACCGGAAAGATGCTCTAACACATATTATAGAGACAGTTGAAGGCAATTCATCATCCTCTCTTATCTCATTAAAGAAGAACAGTTCAGTAAACTAACCCATACCACCAACTTATTTCTATCTCTCCCTCTAGTTCTTGTTGATATAAATGGCATTAGTAGCAAAGAAACTAACCAACACCTCTACACTTAAGTAGACAAGGCAAATGAGTATATACCCCATGTAGTACCACTCATTATAGTGAAAAAAGAGCTCTAGATAAAAGCCTGCAATTAACAATGTCCAGCAAAATGGTACTCAAGAACCAATATGCTAGAATTTACATTTGGTCCATAAAGAACTATAGAAACTTCATCAAAGGAGGTCCAAGTGTATTGAGTTAAAAAATTGTAAAGCAATTTCCAGATCAATCCATCAAGACATATTTTATCCAATAATTTGAGTTTAAGAACATTTATCATTCATAATTCAAAGTGCACAAGCTTGAAATTCAATAATTTAAACTTCATGAGAAGAGAAAGTTCATGCATTGTTGTTAATCTTTACACCCAAGCACTGCTACACAAAGGCTTTACATGCATTTAAGGCCTTATAAATTCCAACATAATACATACGTAGATATGTTTCACATGTAAAACCTCAAATGAACTAGTATATGTTTCCATTTGAAAAATGTCAAACTCATTAGACATCAAAATGACAACTATATGGTAGCAAGTAATGCTCTAGTTTACCAATATGAACAGTGAATAATCCCAAAAACATAATTAACAGTCATAAGAAAAACGCCACTATCGAAAGAATTTCCCTAAACAATTTTGTAAAACTCCACTAGCATACTTAATATAATCTCAAAAGAGCGGAACATACCAATAGAATTGATGCAAATAAAGTATATACAAAACATATAGACATGCATGTCATATAGACCTCTTGTTAACACTAGATGTCAATTTTGCATATTTTGTGATTATCCGCAGCATAAATAGACTAAAAGAGACAGCAGAGACTACACATGGGAATAGAATAGTATTTACCTTGTCGCGCATCTGGTTGTAATCCTTGTTGAGCATTTGTCACACTTGCACCAGTTTCTGCCGGTACAACTAGGGCTCTACATGTAGGACAGGTATGCTGTCTCTCCAACCATGATCGCAGGCAATGGACATGAAACAGATGTCCACATATTAATTTTTTGGCTGTAGTCATCTCCTCACGGCAGATAATGCATGTTGCATCACTTCTGCAGAAAGAATCAAATATGGGAACACATTAAAATATAGTAAAAACTCAAATGCACAAATTCCAAACCATAAATAAAACTAACGCGCTAAGCTCTTCTGGTGTTGCATCCGGAAAGCGATCATTCATATTTGAAGTGATCTTCCGGTAACGAATGTAATCAGCAACACGAATTTTGAAATTCCTAAAGGTCTCATAAAGCTCCCGTATCAGGTGCAGAGGAACACCATAATTCCTGCAGAAGCAAACATGAGCTATTTCAGCAAAAAATAATAGTATATCTCACAATCAACGAGTAAACCCATGATATTTAAGTAGCTAGTAAAAACTTGTGATTCATAAACCAATTCCAACAGAACCATGTATAACTACTTTGAAGACTGATAGTTTAATTTGTCATGCTGCAAATACGCTGCCATGCAATAAAAAATTAACCTATATCAAGAACATTTTCTGATGGTTTGGTGCCTTGATCACACCATATTGTGAGGTTATCTACACTTGCTGCAGCAAGTTTGTCCATCAGTTTTCAAATAATTATTTTCATGGGACATTGGTGAATTTCAAGAAATAAGAGATAAATCTATCCTTACAAGAATCTTGAACACATTTAATAGATTGCACATCTATGTAAATCGCGCAAATACCATTAATATCAAGGGAAAAATCATGTTACCACTATCATATATAATTCAAGAAAAGTCTTCAGCTACTTACATGAAAATAACAAGGAAGAAGCATAAATACATAGACAAGTGAAGCAAGTCCCTAATAAGTTCCAAGTAGAAGGTGTACATCGCCTTTCTTTCCCATTGTCCTTCCATGAGCATGTCACTCACATAGAAGATGTATTTTACAAATGTGGACACCGTTGTTGTTGCCAGTATCATATACCTGTTTTGAAAGTAGCCATCAAACCAATCGAACATTTAAGTGTCAAAACAACAGTATGTCAAAGGAATAAAATATTATGTCCAAAAAGTATGCCATACACAGGCTGATCAGAGCAAATACAACTGCAAGTTAAAACTAAGCATAATCAAAATGCTTGTGAATATCAGTTGTTTAGCTTAACAAACTCCCCAAAGATAGGCTCAGGGGTCAAGTAGCAAGCTGAGTTATAGGTGAATGATCTTATCTGAATTTCAATTGTTGCTAACCACGTAAACATGAAAGTAAGGTAATTCCAAATTTACAGTATTATCTAGAATTGATCATAGGTCTTTGGAAATTTTTGACACTTTAAGCTTGGTGGCCTAAACGCCCATTAAGAAGTCTTCTCTTAAACATAAAGAAAGCCACATTCCTTTCTTTATGTGGAACCCCTTTCTTCACCTTTTCCCTAGCCTAAAAGAAACCCGAATTCTTATGCCATCACAAATATATATTTTTTGTCATTACCTAGACTTTTCTACACTCTGAAATGCCATTTAACTACAAATTTCTCCCTCAGAAACTTCTGCAAAAGGACTATAATCTAAATACAAGTTCCAAACTTTACATAATCAAATAACTACTTGAATATTGCCTTATAATTTGAATACCAATACCGAATGCCAACTAACACTATAAGGGAAAGAATCAATGAAACTTAGTTTGGGAAAAGTACCAACTGAAGCTTGTTGAGCAAATGGCTACATATTGACATAACGATGATAGTACTGTTTGCCAAATAGAAACAATAAATTAAAAATAATGCTGAGAGTCTAAGAAGTAAATAACTTACTCAAATGAAAAGAACAGAGAGACTGAAGCTTGTCGCGTTTCCAGCAAAAACTTGATGGAACTATATAAAAATAGACTATCTAGGAGAAGAAGGAATCCCAAAAACGAAACTATACGAACATGAGACAACATGGGCACTGCTGGTGTTGTCTCAATGTATTCAACTCTCTTTTGAGCCAACCAATGCAGAGCCTTGATTAACAACAAAGCCGTCACCATAGCAAGAAACGTCACAGAGAAGTCTTGCCTAAAAATGGTGATTGCAAAGAGGATTTCCATAACCTCCCTCCAGGATTGCTCATTCAACCTCTCAACTTCAGCTTCCCGCAGGGAACCAAGAAATACCCTCTTTGTCAATTGCCATAGAATGCACATAATGATCAGGCCCATATTGAGAAGCAGCACCAAACTAATCTTGGATGTTGATAGATAGACCATAGCTGGGTAAAACTGGCCTCTACTGTTAAAAGCATGATAGACAACTGCTAGTGTTGCAACCAAACTGAGGCTAGCGTAAGTCCGCAGCTGCATCATTTTCTCTCAATCTGACCTTGTGTCATACCACAAAAAGAAAATACATAGAGAAATGAGGGATGAAACCAAAAAAAAGAAAAAATTAGCGCATTTCACTCTAACTTTCCCGTTTGAGAATAAAAATAAATAAAATCCAATGTTCCTTTATGCTGTAAAAAGACAGTTGATCATCAAACCCATAAAAAAGTGAATGGAATGAAGCTGAAGACACCCCCAGAAGCTAGTGGAGGAAAAACAACTAAAAACAGAGAGGTGAGAATTACAAATCCAATGGCAGGTGGATCACAAGAAGTCGACAGTAACGACTAAATACCTAAATGACGGACGAAAATTTCGACGAAGAAGAGCGCCCAGAAACTAATAAAAGAAAAAATGCACTGAAAATTAAATAAATTGTCAGCAATGAATTCCAAATCCAGCAAAATTAAGCCCTAATTGGAATTTTACATTTATATTTGAATGGAAACTAACCGTAAGCAGTACCTGGGGTGGGGAGTATCTCTATCTCTTTGGTATTTCCTACCAAATATCGATCTCTTTCATCCGCCAGAGCCGACACTCTAGTCTTGGCCCCCTTGTATCCGCATTTAGTTTTACGCGTCACTTTCCCAATAATCTATTGCCACGTGTATCCTTCACCCAATACTTTACCTTTTTGTTTTTTAGTTTATTACAGATTAAACTTTGTTACCGTTTATTTGATTAGAGATTATTTTTATTTTTATTTTATATTTAACCCAAAAATGTTGACAATTTTTATCAACAGCGCTTTGCTTTTTTTTACCCATCAAATCAAATGATGCAACATTCTTTACCTTTTTCTATTTGTGCAGTAATGCCCTCCAAAAAATAGATTTGGCATGGCAGTGTCCCAAAATTTTCCATCCCTTTATCTAAGAAACACACCTACAAAGTCTTCGCAAATATTATTCTTAAGGCCTCGTTTGTTTGGTTGGCACGGATTATTGACTGGAAAAGTAATATTTTTTTCTAATTTAAATTATTATATTTGGTTCGTTTTAGTAGTGCCACTTTTTTGAATTCTAAATCCCAACACCCTCTTAGTATTTATATTATATCCTTAAGAATTTAATCTAAAAATTATATTGCCAATTTAACCCTTCCTTCTCTCTCTACTTTACAACTTTAAAATATATAAATTTCAAATAAATTTTGATTTAATAATTAAAAATATTTTATTAATAAATATTATATAAAATATTTAAATAAATTTAAAGAAAATTTTTTTTTTGTAAGTTTTATTTAATTTATAATTATTATTAGTAATAAAAATATTTATTATTATTTTAAAAACAAAAATTA
>JANKOD010000006.1:13533563-13550959 GCA_026284645.1 Erythroxylum acuminatum | reverse complement strand
TTAAAATTATTGAAAACCTACTTGAGGTCATCAATGTCACAAGAAAGGTTGAATGGTTTAGCTATATTATGTATTGAAAAGGATATGTTGGACAATATTGATCTTGATAATATTATTAATGATTTTGCGTCTAGAAATGCACGGAGAAATTGTTTTTCATAAATCATGATCCTCTATGTATTTGTTAGTGTTATGATCATTTAATATTTAGTTGGTTATGTAAACTTAATTGAGTCATTTATATTTCATACAAATATGTAAACTTAAATATATTGTCGATTTATTGGAGCTTTTTTTTTTAATTTCGCCCATGGCCTATAAAACTATAAGAACGGCCCTGACAGAACTGTCTCACTTACGAGTATTAGTTAAGGAAGGAGACATTCATCGCCACTTAAAAAATCAGCCCTAATTGAAGAAGACGATAGGTAGTGATAAGTAGAGGAGACGGAAATTTTCTTCTTTAATCCACGCCCTTCAATAATCAAGCAACGTTGTCATGTTGTAAATGTAAGAACTAAAAAACGAAGTCGTTTTGTTAAACATAATGTTACTAGTCGTTGGTTCGATTTGACAAGGAAGCAAAACTCCCAAAGATGCATTGTTCCTTGACTCATTTTCAATATATATACCCCATTTAATCTTTTTTAAAAAAAACTAGTACGGTAACGTTGAACTATAAAATGGAACCCCTTAGACGCACCGGTTTGGAAGTCTCGCAGTTTTCACCGTCTTTCACCCTCTCAAAACTCTCCCTCGCTCTGCTTAAATTTCAAGCAGTCGCGTCGGGTTTTTCCTAGCGTTATGTGTTACGCTTCAATAAAATGGTTATCTTCGTTTCTCTCTCCCTAAGCCTTGAAACTGTTCATATTTTTTTTTAAATAGATAACCCAAAAAAAGGGAAAAAAAAAGGCTTAAACCCCTCCTCCCTTTTTCTTTTTTTATTTCTTTAGAAATTTCCGCTGTTCGCAGTTTCTCTCTCTTAGGTCTCAGTGTTAGGGATTTTCTTTTGTTAGTAGCTCAGAGGCTGTACAGAAGGTGTTTCTTTGTTAACTGATTGAAAATGGCTTCCTTGGCTGTGGCTGCCGAGAAGCTTAGGGATTTAAGCCAGCCGATTGACGTTCCCTTACTCGATGCTACTGTCGCTGCTTTCTATGGCACCGGATCTAAGGATGAGGTTAACCTTTTTCTCTCTCCTTTTCTTCTTTGCTTTGACAAGTTGTGATGGAAATCCGTGTTTTGCTTGCAGTATTTATGTTCCAAGTCTTTGGTTCAACTTGTTTTGCTTCTTCCCAATACCTCATAAGTTCTAAAAAACACGGGCTCATGTTTGTTTTGGTTCCATACTATTGTTACGTGATTGCAGGCTTTATACCTGCAGGGTTAAGAGCGTTGTTTTCAGTTCCGTTATTCTTTCTTTTTCTCTGTACCTCCAGTTTCGTTTTGACTTAAAGGACCGTAGGGTTTTTCGAATGTATAAGATTGTTGCATTTTAGTTTCTCCTATACTACTCGTTTTACGTTGGGAGAATTATCAAAATACCTTTATTTGCTGGCTTGCATTCTCTATTTGTTATGTAATACCTCATAAGATACGTCTAGAAGTCCTCCCCGATATCCAACCCCACTCAATTTTTATTTAGTTTGAAAATTCTGAGTACTGATGTATGGAGGACTTATTAGAGTAATTGGGTAAAAGTTGCTTTCCTGCTTCTAGTTCAATTCTATTGGTAAACAAATCCATCTACGACTAGAGTTGGGGTCTTGATCTTTATACATCATGGCTGAAAGTTACATGAGTTAATTTTTTGCATGAGGGCTGGTTTCATTTCTTTCTTTGGTTTCTTTTAATCTTTTGACCTATTTCTGACTTTGCTCTGTTTTCTTATTTCTGTATAGAGAGCAGCTGCAGATCGTATTTTGCAAGAATTACAAAGCAATCCAGATATGTGGCTGCAAGTTGTGCACATTTTGCAAAATACAACGAGCCTGAATACCAAATTCTTTGCCTTGCAGGTTAGTTAAAGTTCTGTCCTTGGCACTTTAATAGAAGGAATTTCACTTGGAACTCTAAAGACTGATTTCTAAAGCCAGTGGATGACATTCCATCATGACTCCAAGAATAGGAATTTGATATTTTTACCCGGGTAATATTTGTTGAAGTTTAAATATGAAATTCTTGTTTTACTCTGGCATTAAACAAAAGGAGAGTTTCGTAATTGGCAGCTCTAATTGAGACACCATAATGGATGCTATGGAACAATGATAAATGTAAATTCTAATGGATTCTTTTAATGCCCGAGGATGATGTGTTTATATCACTGTGTATTTGGGTAGCACTTGTGTTTGCCTCTTTAGTCACAAGAAATGCCATTTACTTTATAGGCTTACCCACTTGTCCTTCTTCGCATAATATCTTCACACAATATATTATAAGCCATCTTAATGGGACCTCTAGAAGTTTTCACATTCTCTGCCATTGGGTTGGTCTTTGGAGGGCCTGATTTTTTTTCTTGAAGGAGAAAAGATATTATGTTTTAGTTATTAGACTTTTTGATCTGGGACAATCGAAGATATGTCAACTAGCCAATTAAACTCATGGAAATTGAAAATTTTGAATGAATTTGCTTGAGTTCAAATTTCAAGTCAGAAAATAATAGTATTGGCCGTGGAAAATTCAGGATGGAATTTTAGTAAAGAAGAAAAATAAATGGGTGGTTCTACAGATGATTTTTGGGGGTAATGAAATTAGGAATTATTCTTAGGGCCTAAGATTTACTCTTAGAAGAAAGCATCACACCTTTTAGTTTGAGAACTCAAAATTTGCCGAGAAAATCAATTGTGCTTTCATTGAAGAGTTGAATACACGTACAGGCAGATGAATTATTGGAATCCTAATCTTAGGAGCTGTTTGAGTTCATTTCTATTTTTTTGTTGTAGTTTTCAAAAAAAATTTTCCAGATAAAAATAAAAGTCTATTTGGTTGTTAATATCTAATAATTATATATTATATAAAATTTAAAAATAAATTATTTTTATAAATAAATAAATTAAATAAAATTTATCTTAATCTTTTATATAGTGTTTATTGAAAATTATCAGTGAAAATTGTTATATTTCATTAAAATAAATGATTAAAATAATTTAAATTTTATTTATAAATTAAAATTTGTTTTTAATTATTAAGTTAAATTTTAATTATTTTAATCATTTATTTTAATGAAATATAATTATACATTTTGAAAATATTTTAAATTTAAATTATATATATTAATAATTATTCCATTAAAATTATTTTATTTTTAATATTTAAATTAATTATAAAAATTGAATTAAGCTATTAGATTAAATTATATATAATTCTTATTAATAATTAATATTAAATAATATATATTTAGTTAATAGTAAATCATATTATAAAAAGCAGAAACTGGAAAAACTACTCTTTATGATTTTCATAATTTATGAAAACTGGAAGAAAACCAAAACTAAAAACAAAAACTATATATTTAAATAAACAGGTTTATTTTACTGAATTTGAAAAAAAAAATAAATGGAAACAAATGGACCCAGTAATAAAGGGATTTAGAACTAAGATTTTCAAAGTAGAATTGAATCCTAGTCCAATATTGGATCCTTTATTCTTAATAAGCTTAAGTTCTAAATAGATTAGGACAATGTACCATATTTGAAATTCCTTTATAGTAAGGAAAACTTATTATGATGTAAAATGACAAAATTGCCCTTGCTCTCACCGTTCACTTGACCAGTAACTAGTCACCAAGATTTTAAATGGTGGTCTGCAACTGCAATTGTGGCTGCAATATTGCAATTTTGGTCCAGATTGTTACCGTGATTTGCTGCAATTGCTGCCACATTTCCTGTAATTGAACCCGCATTGTTTGCAGTTGCCACAATTGCCTGCAACCCCAGTGTAATCCGGATTTTGTTGTTTAATGTTTTGCTGCTTGCTATCCCAACAAATTAAAGCTTATGGTTGAGGGATCATACCTATTCTATTTCGGTATAGACATTATGCTGTTCTGCATCTGTTTATCCTGCTTTTGAGAGGGTCAGAGTTTAACTTAAGAATGAAGGAGTTCCACCAATATGATAACAAATAATGCCGTGAACTCAGCAGAGATGGCAAGATCTTTTAATTTTTGTTATATGTTATTGATATATTCGAAAAATGGTCTAGGGGTTGTGGTCTGAGGTGAAGTAGTTTGCTGTTTCAATTAACTTGTTAATGGTCTTGTGGTTTGGATGATCAATTAATAGGCTGTCTGCACTCATTTGGTTTTTCCCATCCATTTTTGAAGGTTCTAGAAACTGTCATAAAGTACAGATGGAATGCCTTGCCTGTTGAGCAGCGAGATGGAATGAAAAATTATATCTCTGAATTAATTGTTCAGGTATGCATGCCTTGGAGATATGGATGACAGGAGTTCAAATATTATTTATGTAATTCACTGAATCTTTCAGATATGTTGTTGGTATATAAAATTCTACTTTCTTGTACAGCTTTCAAGTAATGAGGCCTCTTTTCGAATGGAAAGGCTTTATGTGAACAAGCTAAATGTTATTTTAGTTCAGGTATAGCTTTTTGTTCTTGATAATTTGCAAGTCCAAAATCTTTATTTAAGTTATTTCTATCTGGATTATGGATTTGTAATTGCTATAGTTTCGTTGAAAATGATGATACTCTAGCTGGGGTAATTAATTCAATGTTTTCCTCTTTGCCAGTACTTAGACAACATTATTTCTGGTTATTCTTTTGAAGAACTTTTTCTTTGTTGTTTGATTTTGGCTTGACGTTTAGTTAGTTTTTCTGTCAAGTTCAGAATTGCGAGTTAGATGAATATAGCTTTTGTGGTGCTACAGATTTTGAAGCATGAATGGCCAGCTAGATGGCAAAGCTTTATACCTGACCTTGTTGCAGCTGCAAAAACTAGTGAAACAATTTGTGAGAATTGTATGGCTATTTTGAAAGTAAGTTTGTTTTTGTACTCATTTGTAAATATACTTGATTTGGGTGTGTGTAGTAACATTTTGTTTTTCAGCTTCTAAGTGAGGAAGTTTTTGACTTTTCTCGGGGAGAAATGACTCAACAGAAGATCAAAGAACTCAAACAATCCCTAAACAGGTATAGATTTTTTTTGAGAATTAAGTATAGAAAATTTGTATTATGGCAGTCAATATCGTTCTCACATAATTGATACTCATCATTTTCCTTGCTAATAATTTTCTTTTGTTTTGACAGTGAATTTCAACTCATCCATGAGTTATGTTTGTATGTACTGTCAGCCTCTCAAAGAACTGAGCTTGTTCGAGCAACACTATCCACATTGCATGCTTTTCTTTCTTGGATTCCCTTGGGCTACATTTTCGAATCTCCATTGGTATGCATAGAATAATTATGCATGGCTGTTAGTATTATAGTAGTGGGATTGTTCTGTTTCCGGATTTATGTCTTCTTTTTCTCGTGATAATACTGTATTACAGCTGGAAACACTCCTCAAGTTTTTTCCCATGCCATCATATAGGAATCTCACACTCCAGTGTTTGACTGAGGTAGATTGTACTGACATTGAAGATCTGTATATTTTACTTTCGTGAGAAATGTGGGGCTCATATTTGTTGTTTTGATGTTTACAGGTTGCTGCACTTAATTTTGGAGACTTTTATAACGTGCAGTATGTTAAGATGTATTCTGTTTTCATGGTCCAATTACAGGTATAGTTCATCTTGATTCAGAACTGGGACCCAGTCATAAGAGTATACACAATATTACTTCCATTTAATGCAACCTGCTCTGACAACTAGTTTCCTCCTTTAGGTCATTCTTCCGCCAGCAACAAACATACCAGAGGCTTATGCACATGGATCTAGTGAAGAGCAGGTAACATGCCAAGTATTCCTTTGGTCCTACTTTCTACATGATTTTACTTGCAACTGATTATCTTTGTTTCTTGTCACTACTTGCTACAGGCCTTTATCCAGAACTTGGCATTGTTTTTCACTTCATTTTACAAGGCAAGCTTTCTGTCACTTTGAACATATTATATCACCTTAGCTAGAGTTGTTGAAAAACGTTCAGCCTTGTAGTGAGTGATCTTTTCTATGGCCAGGAAAAGCTAATATTGGGCTTAACTAATGAGCTTTTTCCATTTGTTTCCAACATGCTCTCATGCATTTATTTTATGTTTGTATTCTTGCAATGTGATGAAATTATGTTAAAGAAAGAAGCCAGGGTGTAAATTATGGAACTAATTAATGGTGTAGGCCCCAAGCCTTGGGTTTGTCAATTACATGCAACAGTGTGGAAATACAGTCTGCTTTTTTGTGTGACTAAAAGCTTGTTTAGAGATATCTAGATACATGCTTTCAGGTGCACATTATGGTTGTGTTTTTTTATGTGGTGTGAGTGTTTATTGCTTGAGGTGTGATGGTGGTTTTATGAATTTATCTATTCATCAAACAAATACTTTGTCCTGTAAAACTTGTCATTTCGGTGCATACGGTTTCAATATTTTGCAGCCTGTAGGGAATCTTTTCTCCTATGAGCATTGGCACTTAGTCAGGCATGTTCTTGTTAAAAATCATTTTGATGATAATGCCCTTACTTAACATTGCAGTCTCATATCAGAGTGCTGGAATCCACTCAGGAGAACATTTCTGCACTGCTGTTGGGTCTTGAGTATCTAATTAATATCTCGTATGTTGATGACACGGAAGTCTTCAAGGTACTTTCTACAAACCTCCAAATCATATCCTGTTAATCGTCAAAGTTGTGATTTCACATGAAATAATTACTTTGTTTGATATATAGGTTTGTCTGGACTATTGGAACTCCTTGGTTTTGGAACTATTTGAGGCACAGCATAATCTTGACAATCCTGCAGTAGCTGCAACCATGATGGGACTCCAGGTATGATGCATATAATTGCTTACAGCTTATTTTTTCACATTTTTTTTGTGTGAGAAGATTTACTGCACTAATCACAAGTTGTCAAGCTGTAGTGCACATCTTTCGTATTGATGCAACCTAAGTTTGACAGTGTGATGGTGCCAGCTCCTTATGTGTTCCTTGAATGACTTTTAATCCTTCTTTTGTCATACTGAATCTGTTAATTTCTGAAATCTTCCAACGTCACCTTGTTATGATTGTTTTCGACCATGAATCTATTTTGGTGGTCGGTGCATTATTTTTCCAAATACCATGTCAATTTTCTGTGAGCCCTAATAAAATTGAGAAAAAGCATCAGTTCCTTTTCCTGACTCCATTACAGGTTCATTGGGAAAACACTCTTGATCTTTCTACTTCTTTGTATTTTCATATTTTATAATCTCATTTAAGGTTTTATTTTCCTATCAACATCTTTGTGCTATTAAAAATATGATAATTAAAAGTGACTTAAGAATGGTCTTAACAGAGAATGTTTGTTTTGGCATATTCTAAATAGTAAGACGACGAGGGTATATATGTAAAAGAGGATAAGTAGGAGGGTTATAAAGCGGTTCTCTTTAGCAAAACTGTATAAGACAGAAAATATTAAGTGAAATTCTATTATTTTCCTTTGCTTTCTTAGCTTGTGATGAGCATGTTTCTTATTCATTCTAGGTTTATTTTCTGTTTTTTTTTTTCCAGTTTACGTACATGCACATATTCATGTGTTTTTTTCACTTCTTGCCCTTCTGCTGGTATATAATTAGTCCTAGTTTGTAACCCTTTACTCTGTGATAAAGCAAATCAATTTTTTGGTTTCTTTCCTTTGTCTGTGTATTGAATCTCCAGATACCTTCGCTTCATGGTATGGTCGATGGCATAGGTTCACAAGTTTTTCAGCGGAGACAACTCTATTCTGCTCCAATGTCAAAGCTGAGGATGCTTATGATTTGTCGTATGGCAAAACCAGAGGAGGTTCTGATAGTTGAAGATGAAAATGGCAACATAGTTCGTGAAACCATGAAGGACAACGATGTTCTTGTTCAATATAAGGTAATAAATATTTATCTTGTCAATTATCATATTTAATCTATGAAGATACTATTCCATCATCATAAAAATTATTGATTTAAATTTCTTAAAATTTTCCCAAACCAGAATTTGAGGCTAAATTAATTGTGGTGGATGCCTGGATCAAGGGCTTGGTTGAAAGAACCATGTGAAATTATTCCTGAAAATAAGGATAATCATATTGTGCCCGTAGCATTATATTAGTGTCAAAGTTAAGTTTTTACTAGATAAAAAAAGAGGTGTTAGGTACAAATGCATAATGCTTCTGAAATTATAGATGAAAGCTTTTTGTGCCATTTTTGGCAACAATGTTTACTTTAATACCATCATTACTTGCTGATATTCTCTGTATGTTTGGGAAAAGATCAAGGTGAAATTATTTTCAGTTATTTTCAAACTCTTTTTTTTTTTTTTGAAATTTCCAGGAGAGATACCATTGTTGTTGATGTTATTTCTTGTATTTATTCTAACAAAGGTGTGATTTTACAGATCATGAGAGAAACACTAATCTACCTGTCACATCTCGATCATGATGACACTGAAAAGCAGGTAGTTATTAAATGGTGCACCTGTGGATTACATAATATCTTGTGAGGAGGACATATTTGTATCTGTATATGTTGGTGACCGCGTTAATAGTTCATTCAATTTAAAGTGATTTATTTCTAATTTCTTTAAATTGATCATTCAATCTGATCTTTTATTGGTTAGCTTTAGATTTATTTGCTTTGTGTAAGCGAAGAGCAACTGCCAATTTGGAACAATTCTTTTCTATTTGTCATCATGACTTCCAAATTATTATATGGTTGGTGGCTAGTCATTCCTTCTTTTCACATAATAGCGTACGCTTTTGTTTCAATAGTGTAGAGATAATAAAAGGTAATGCTGTCATTCCCTACCATGTTCTGTTTGTCACTTTTTAATTTGATCTTTCCTTGTTTATTTCAGATATTATGGAACTTCTGTTTATTCTTTTGGTCTAGAAATATTCTTATATGTCTTTTGTTGCTTACTCTTGTTGGTATCATTCAGATGCTGAAGAAGTTGAGTAAACAGTTGAGTGGTGAGGACTGGAGTTGGAACAACCTCAATACTCTCTGCTGGGCAATAGGATCTATTTCTGGTTCGATGATGGAAGAACAGGTATAAGATTTGTGTGGTACTTGTAATGTTGCTAATGAGATCTCTTTTCATCATTTGTGGTTTTCAGAATTCCTGAACTTATATGTTCTGTGATAGTTGGGATATAATTTTTCTGTATCTTGGCTTAACTAATTTGGGGTATGAATGTTGTAGAAGTTGTGTATGGTCAAGGTTAGTTTGCAATAGGTTTTGTTTTGCATCTTCTTATTTGTTAATATTAGTTTTTTTAGAACTTTAACTTGTTCTTTTTTTTTTACCTTAATTGGTAAGATATATGCAAGGTATTTTTGTATTGTATTTTTGTGTAGGTACAGGAAATGAATGTATGATCGCTGTCATTTTGAAGAGTGATGGGATTGTTGTTTAATTTCTGATTAACTGTAATTTTCGTGTACTTTTTGGTGAACTTAATTTCAAAATTTTCTCACTAATATGTTTCTTTGGCAATATGGAAAAGACGACATGAATGACATTTAATATATCAATCTAAATAAAAATAAATAAAAAGTGAAATAATAAATCTAAATCTAAATAAGAAAGATAAAAATAGAAAGTTAAATAATAAACCTAAATCTAAATAACAAAGATAAATAAATGTAAATTAACTAAGTTAAATAAAAAGCTAGAAATAAAATCCAAAATTTTAATAATAAATAATTAGAAATATATATTTATATTCAATATTCATTTTTTAAATCTAAATATACTCTTTTATCTAAATATACTCTAATTCTCTTTATAATAACTATATTTTTAGATGAATTTCTGATATATCGATTCGATTGTAGATCTTGGAACAATCTTTTCTTTACTGTTTTGCTTACTGATTATTATGATGACGTCCTTTCTTGTAGACTGGTCGAATGAAGAGTATCTTCTGTCATTACATAGTCTGACTGTGTATTGCATTCAGTTCTGTTTCATATTGGGGTTGGTGAATTTATGTTTTGTGAAGCTTCCAGATTATTGTTTTTAGTCTTCCGGTGTATATCTTTATGAAATTTTGTAGTATATGATTTTTACTTGCAAGTCATTATGTACTCATTTCTTCTGTATCCATTTTAAATTTTGGAGGGAACGGTGACACTGATAAAGATGTCCTTTTTCTTAATTATCAATTTTCCAACTAGTTCAGAGTAGTATTGAATTTCATTTGCTAACATTTATTTTTATCACTTGGCAAACTTGGATTTCCATGGAGCATTGTTACTGTTTCTTTTAAAAATGCTTCCCTTGTGTGCATTAAAACATGTTCACTAGGCCAGAATCTCACTACTGTTGGGCATTTGGGGATATGGTGTGAGAAGTGAGTCTTATCATCTGGGGGCGAGGATTATAATGCAATGATTATACAAATCAAATAAAGTGGGGAAAAGGTCTAGGGCTTTGTTTTGTTTCTGCTTGTGTTGTAAAAGGTTATTGTTGGTAATCTTGGATTGTTAAACGCTTGTAATGAACTGCATCAACTAATTGTTTCACTTTTTGGGATTACAACTCATGCTTTGCAAAAAGTTACCTTTCCTCATTTATCAAGGACATTGGCTTTTGACAGGAGAACAGATTTCTGGTGATGGTCATTCGTGATTTGCTGAATCTATGTGAAATCACAAAAGGAAAGGATAACAAAGCTGTCATTGCTAGTAACATCATGTAAGACATCCTGATTGCCAAAAATCTCATGGAATGCCTCTTGTTAGATGGAACCTTTTCTTATTTGATGCTATTAAAGTGACCTTGCCATATTTGGTTGTTTATCTGATTCTTAATTTGAATAGTAAAGATAAATTTTGTTTTCTTGATCATATTATGTTTGGTGTTCTACAAGTAGATTGATGAGAAAGCTCAAATAATATAATTGTTGAGGTGACAAGTATCGATCTAAAGTTGCATCTACTTACCTTGAAATTGGTTCTTTTGCAGGTATGTCGTTGGACAGTATCCAAGATTTCTTCGAGCCCACTGGAAATTCTTGAAAACTGTTGTAAACAAATTGTTTGAGTTTATGCATGAAACACATCCTGGAGTTCAGGTTATGTTGCTTTCAATATTTGTTTTATCTACTTGTTCTGTATATAGTCATGGTCATATTTTTTAAAACTGCTATACATGTAAGGTATTCCTTTATAGTTTAGTTTTACAACCAAAAGCATTTTTTTCTTGAATGATATGCCATTGACTAACTATATCTTCTCAATATCTTGCAGGATATGGCATGTGATACATTTTTGAAAATTGTTCAGAAATGCAAACGCAAGTTTGTTATTGTTCAGGTGAAATCTATTTTCACTTCATAGTTCTTATCAATTATCTTTAAAAATAATGTAGATGCTTATAGAGCGGTTGATCTGCTGCTTCAGGTTGGAGAAAATGAACCATTTGTATCTGAACTGCTTTCAGGACTTCCAGCTACTGTTGCTGATCTTGAGCCTCATCAAATTCATATATTTTATGAATCAGTACTCAATTTTAGCTCTGATCACACTGTCTTTGGTGAGCTATCTATTTATGATGTTTGTGACGTTGCTCCTTTTGCCTTCTATATTTCCTCAGGTTGGTCAGATGATTCAAGCTGAATCTGATCCACAAAAGAGAGATGAATATCTGCAGAGATTAATGGATCTACCCAACCAGGTATGAAAACCAGAGAACAAGGTTTTTTGTTCTCCTTTCAATTTTCACCTCCATATAGAATGGATTCATGTGTTTTGGTGCATGTTCTATATAATACCATGCGAAAAAGAACGGTGCTTCTGGCTCCACTATTTAGTGTTTTCTTTTCTTTTCTTTTATCTGTACCTCATGTTAAGCTCTGGGATTTCATGATGCACTTACAGCTGTTAATGCCTTCCAGCTCTACTGCTAATGGTTTCTGTTTTATGCTGGTCACAGAAATGGGCTGAAATTATAGGGCAGGCCCGCCAGAGTGTTGATTTTCTTAAAGATCAAGATGTGATCAGGACTGTGCTTAACATATTACAGGTATAACTTTTGAATGTGTGACACTGTTTTACTGGAAACTGAGAGGCATGGTGGTTTTCAGTTTGATATCTTTCTGACATGGAGGTAATATAATGCGCCGTGTACAAGCTCGGTGGTTTACATGTTGATACGGAACAAATGCTCACATTGACTCATGACTGTTGGGCGTTTCTCGTGTATCACCTACAATTTGTACTTGAGTAGTGGCTGAACCCTCTGTTGCAGTAACTGCATTCTTGATGTGTTATTCACATTACTATTATTTTGCTACAAGTGTTGCAAGTTCTCTTGGGACGTGTTTATTCACATCACTATTATTTTGCAGACAAATACAAGTGTTTCAAGTTCTCTTGGGACATACTTCTTATCACAAATTTCTTTAATATTTTTGGACATGCTTAATGTGTACAGGTGCATTCTCATTTACCATTGTAGTTTCATTTTGAACTTCAGTTCAATTACATGCTTGACTCTGATTTTGCCTGGTTTTCTGTTGCTTTTTTTTACAGAATGTACAGTGAGTTGATCTCAAGTAGCATTGCAGAAGGAGGCCCCTATGCATCTAGAACTTCATATGTGAAACTTTTGCGGTGCGTTGCACTTATTTTATATCAGATACAAACAGTACAAAATTTTTCTAGTGTTTGATGGTTGTGGAGCAGGTCTGTCAAGAAAGAGACACTTAAGCTCATTGAAACATTTTTGGACAAGGCTGAAGATCAGCCACATATTGGAAAACAATTTGTGCCTCCAATGATGGATCCTGTTCTTGGCGATTATGCAAGGAATTTGCCTGATGCTAGAGAATCTGAAGTTCTATCACTTTTTGCAACAATTATAAACAAGTATGGTGCTATTTCACTCATGCCTTGCCCCCTTTATCTGTTAATAACATTTTAGACGAGTGTATGTGCTACTTTTTGTTTTTTTGGAACTGTGGTTCAATTAGTTTAGTTACTCGCTACAGGTTTGGGTTTAAGATTGATGGATGCAAGTTGTGTGGGTTAATATGTTATCTAATTGGATAAGATATTTGCATTTTACAGGCATTCCTAGAATAGTGGTAATCTGCATGCAAGTAAATTATCAAATCAGATCTGGAAAATGTCCTTAAATGTGGTGCCTATCAAGAGTATGTTGCTAAAGTAATGTTTTCTGTTTGGTTTCATCTTCTGATATGTTACTTTTCCTGGTTTATTGGCCAAGGTACAAAGCAACAATGATAGATGATGTACCTCGTATATTTGAAGCTGTTTTCCAGTGTACGCTGGAGGTGAGATATACTTTACTGCTTTGATGCTCATACTTATCATTTACTTCAGTCACTTCTTTTTCGCTACTTCATGTTGCCTATAACATTTATTGACATGCAACATTGCTAGGGCATTTCAAACAAGATGAACTTTGAAAGTTTTCTAAGATGGCTGTACTAAATGTTAGAGCCTTGTTATTGGCTAATACAGGAATTGAACTAATTACCTTTATTATATACTAATTTTTATAATCCTGGGCTTGAGCTAATAGGCTAAACTAATTATCAATTGATTAATTTTTTTAATTAATAGATTTTTTATGGTCCCAACTATTAATTTATGGAGGTTTTATTGTGTAATTTGGTTCCCAAATGCAAAATGGGATGTGCATTAAATGAATTACATTGTTTCATACAATTATTCTTTTGTGCTGTCTTCATGCCTTATCTTTTATGCTCTGTTCCCATCATTTAGCAGTACAAGTTCCATACATGTTACTGGAAAAGGTGTACACTTCTGGGTATCCCTGATGTGCTTAGTCTTAGCACAACATGCAAGTCCTTGAATCAATGATCTAGAGTAATTAAAAACAAGAAACTCTTGACAAAAGGGATTCAATTTGGTATAAATAAAAACAAAAATCAATTTGGTAGTATTGAATACTACTGAATTCCTGTGTTATCGGGATCTTTTTGAGGAATCCTGAAAAGTGTTATATAAATTAATGTTTCTGCTTCTGCATACTGCAGATGATAACCAAGAATTTTGAAGACTATCCAGAACATCGCCTCAAGTTCTTTTCCTTGCTTCGAGCCATTGCCACACATTGTTTTCCTGCACTGATTCATTTAACAAGTCAGGTTGGTGTAACTCATTGAAGTTTCTTGTTGGAATCAGTACTATCTTAAGGAAGAGCATAAACAATGACAATTGTGCTTTGCTATCTGCTTATATAGTATGTTTTATAACGTCTCTATCTCTCTCATCCTCTTTTCTCTCTCTCTCTCTCTCTCTCTCCGTGTATTGAACTTCATGTGAACTTAACATTGTTCTCTTTTTCTTTGCTTCCCAGCAACTAAAGCTTGTTATGGATTCAATAATATGGGCATTCCGGCATACAGAAAGGAATATTGCTGAGACTGGATTAAATTTATTATTGGAGATGCTGAAGAACTTCCAGGTTTAATTCTTTGTTTGGAATTTGTTTATCAGTGTTAGGGATATGTGGTACTTATGTTGCGTCTGTATGACAATTGGCAGGCTTCTGAGTTCTGTAATCAGTTCTATCGGACGTACTTCTTGACCATTGAACAGGAAATATTTGCTGTTTTAACGGATACTTTTCACAAACCTGGTTTTAAGTTGCATGTTTTAGTGCTACAGCATTTATTTTGCCTGGTATGTGCCTTCAAACCTTCATTCATATTTAGCTTTGGGCAGGAACAACCACAATAATATTACACATTCTCAGGTGGAGAGTGGTTCTTTAACAGAGCCCTTGTGGGATGCTGCGGCAGTTTCTTATCCATATCCAAATAATGGAATTTTTGTTCGTGAATACACTATCAAACTTTTGGGAACATCATTCCCCAATATGACTGCAGTCGAGGTGAGGACAGCTGTTATTTTCTTTTTCTTTCTTCATATGGCTATTTGCCATCATAGTTATTATGTGGATTTGCTAATATGAGGAAGTTTTCAGGTCACTCAATTTGTCAGTGGGCTTTTTGAGTCAAGAAATGATCTCTCTGTATTTAAGAATCACATACGAGACTTTCTTGTGCAATCTAAGGAATTCTCAGCTCAGGTAAGATGCTAAGTATGGTCTCCCTTAGCATGTTGCCTTTTGTCCTCTTAACCCCAAGAAAAAAAAGCTTTTTGGTAAGGAAAGGTGCTGTCAGAGTGGGGGTGTCCGAAGGGATATTAAATTATGGGTCATTTTGCATTTGGAAGATGAAATTGTTTCTTGGACCGTTCACAACGTTCTTTAGAAAGCTAAAATTTTATAATGGTTTGTTCCTTTTGTGCAGGATAATAAAGATCTCTATGCAGAGGAGGCTGCTGCCCAGAGAGAGAGAGAGCGACAAAGGATGCTCTCCATCCCAGGGCTTATTGCTCCTAATGAGATACAAGATGAGATGTTGGATTCTTAGGCTCATGTTTTTGTTGCATAGGCTAATTTGCGTGACTTCTCAGCTCGGGTATCTGGGCATACACTGTTCAATTGCATGACAGCGGATTAATGTGAACAGAAATAACATTCTTTTGCTCCGTTCCCTGAGGTTTTCCATAGTTCTGAGCCTAGTGCGATCAAAGGTGCCGGATTGTTAGATTGGGCCATCAGCGATACTGCACTGACATCTTTTTGGTGGATGTAGAGTATTTTAGATGCTAATTTTAGGACATTTGGAGTCATTTCTACGGTTTATTGGTCCCATTTGGATAATTGATGTTTGTATTCAATCAAGCTGTTTAAATGACCCAATTTTTGAGTGTTAGATGATACATCTTCATGTGGCTGGCAGGTTGTGTAGAAAGTTGTAATTTACCTTCAAGAGTTGAGTGGTCTAGTGTTTGGTCGGGGGATAGTGTTAGTTTACACATTTGTTTCCTCACATTCATCAGATATACCTTGATTGTGTTTCTTAATATATAGGCTTCCTTTCATCCCCAAAGCAAGTCCCTTTTTGTGACAACTTACAGCATCTACTTAATATCAATGTAAGATGTAAAGTGAAAATTAAAGGATCATTTCAACTGATATAAGATCGGATACCTTTTAACCGTGTGTGTGTGTGTGTATATATATAAATAATTTTATTGAATGGTCAAATTTAGTACATCAATTTGGACAAGGTACATTTTAGATGTTTGCATCCCACTTGGATTTTCTTGTCAGGGTACGGGTAGTCATAAATATGCCTTAATTCTTATAACATGAACGTGCAAAATGAAATCAAATTGCGTGTGAGAAGTTTTTGTGCTATTATTGAACTTATAATTGAATCTACTAAGTAGACAAATTGTTGGAATGTCTAAAATTTTGATGAAAGGACTTCAGTATTGGTGGGAGAAACTAAAATAGATATCCATATTTATCTTGAAATTCAGATCGCCTGAGATGATATTGGCGACAAACCATTGACAGGACCAAGTACAGCCATGAAGATTGCACGCTCTTAAGGATAATCATGAGAAATTTGATATATTGAGGTACAAAAATATATAAATGAGAGAAGGGAAAAAAAAAAAAAAAGGAATGAGAACGAGATAGATAAGAGGGCTTTTAGTATAATAAGGAGAGGGTACGGTCTTTTTATACAAATAAATAGCTTAGTGATCCTAAATTGTTTTTTGATTATCCTATTACACCAAACTTAAAATGAACTTGCTATAGACTCCCTACTTTGTTGAAATTCTGGAATTGCGAAGAAAATTAAAGAATTGGAATGAGTTGATATAATTTCATCTAGGATAGCGAAAAGTGTACAAACATAAAATTTTTGATTTATTATTCCTAAAAAAATTATTGGCAAGTTTATTAACCCTCTTGTCTGTGATTTCAATTTCTTTTCGTTACTCATTAAGAAAAATAAAAATTATCATCTTCTTACCACATAAAGCATTTATGTTGTTTTTTTTCAAACATCAACAAAGTTCCTTCCTAATTTTCTCTATTTTTATCTCTTTAAATGCAAACCTGTCTAGGAATATACCATTGAGAATCTATGGGGGCGTTTAGTTTGAGCACGGAGTTGGGTATGGATATGGGTGTAATAGTAGAAGGGAATGAGAATGGGTATGAAAAATAAAAAAATGATGTTTGGTTTGTAATGAAAAATAAAAAAATGATGTTTGGTTTGTAACTTGGGTTTCTGTATTAATACCAATAATGTTGATTGATTTGTTGCATTAATGGGAATGGAAGATAATATAATACCATTTTTTCATATCATATTTATTATTATTATTATTATTATTATTATTATTATTATTATTATT
>JANKOD010000006.1:13439994-13478578 GCA_026284645.1 Erythroxylum acuminatum | reverse complement strand
GTCTTGAAGAATACCCCGGTTGACACGGGAGTATGTCTACTGTAGGCAAGTGAAGGATAGAGGTCGGGATCAGTTCGCGTCTGCATTAGTGTCTCACAAAAATTTGTTTTCAAAATCTCTGTAAAAGAATGTTCTGTATGTATCGTGAGCCCAATTTGGTTCAATATTCATTAAATGGCTTTTGTGTATTCTTGTTGACTGTTTGTAATAATTGACAATGGCTTTTGTAAAGTATTATTGAATGATTGTAAATAACGGAAAATGCTTCCTTTTACATTTGGGCTCAAATTGTATACTGTTTTCCGCGCACATGAGTGTAATGAATGCCCAAAAAATATTGCTATGGAGTTTCTACTGACTGATGTAGCACGCCACCCTCACCAACGATATCGGGTTCGGGTCACGCGGGAGTGGGGTGTTACAAACACACTAGGCCTGATGAAACCCTTATCTGACAACTCCTGCAACAAGATTTTTAGTTCCTTCAGTTCAACAGGTGTCATCCTATATGGAGGAATTGATATAGAAGCGGTACCTAGAACAATATCAATAGTGAACTCCGTCTCCCTTTCTGGGGGTAATCCTGGTAGTTTAGTCGGAAACACATCCAGAAACTCTCTAACAACTGGAATATCCTGAATGGTTTGTTCATTCTGAGTGTCAACCACGTCGGCTAGATAAGCCTCACATCTACCTCGGATCAAACTCAAAGCACTCATGAATGAAATTAGTCAGGCTGGCACTGCTTGACTAACTCCTCGAAACACTACTCTCAGCTGATTGGGAGATTCAAGAACTACTTCCTTAGTGTAGCAATTCATTACAGCCCGATGAGCTGTAAGTCAATCCATGCCTAGAATTACATCAATTTCCTTTAACATCAAGACGATCAGATCAGCTTCTAACTCTACTTGATCAATCCAAACTATACATCTTTTACATACCTCACCAATCACTGTTGTACTTCCCACTGGAGTACTCACCTCTAACCCATATTTTAGTATCTCTCACTCAAAATGCAATCTAGATGCCAGATGCGGTGTGATGAAAGAATGTGTAGATCCTGGATCTACCAGTGTGTAACATCTCGTTCCCATACTAAGGTTAGAACCCTAAAATTTGGTACATGTGAGATTAATAAGAGATTAAGAAAAATACATTTTTCATGCTCATTCATATTGTCAACATACAAGCATGTGAATTTGAATTTTTTTGCACACATTAAAATGACTATACATGCATTCATTGACATTCCGGGTATAATTGACTTATATGTGAATGGTGATTATATTGAGAAATGGGGGTTTACTTGTGTTGGAAATTAATTTGGGATGTATATTTACTGATTTATAATTTTTTGGTGAAATTTAGGAAATTTCTGGAAATGTTAAGGGTATAATGGACTAGGAAAAATGCCAAGTGGCAGAACAATTGATGAATAGTGGTAGAAATAAATGTCAGATGGCAGTAGAAATTTTAATATGTGACATTAAGATTTAATGACTTATGTCATTAAAAATTGGGAGACAATTGGAGTAGAAATTGAAGACAAAATGGACTAGTCATAAAGTAGACCAAATGGAACTATTGGAAAGTGACATGTGGCAAGTGACATGTGTCACTTGCCACACCACTTGATGAAACACATTTTTATAAAGTGAAAGACCATATTTTGGTCTTTCACTTGCTAAAATCGACATCTCTCTTGTTCTCCATTCTTCTTCTTCACTCACGATGCTTTCTTCTCCAAGCCATAAGGTTAGCTCACGATGCTTTCTTCTCCAAGCCATAAGGTTAAATCTTTCTTTCCTCCAACACTAAGCACTTAAATACCTTACTATCTCCACCTTGTTACTAAAAGACCCAACCCATTCCTCCATGAAAGTGGATGATCGTGGAGAGAGAGTTAGGGTTTAATGGTGATTTAGAAGATCTTGAAGCTAACTCAAGTAAGTAGCATATTGTTCCTTATGATTTGTTAAATGAAGCATTTATGATGACAGTTAGAGGTTAAATGACATGAAATGGTGTTGTGTGCATGATGAACGTGAGTGATGAATGGTTGATGTAAATGTCTTGTTTTTGTAATTGCGAATGTTATTGAGTTGGAATAGAGTAGAAAATGAAGAGTAAATGAAGTAGAAAGGATGATTTTTGTACAAGTTATGTTAGGTGTAAAATTTGGAAAATTGGAAGATGATTGGCTAGAAAATTGTTCACTGAATATGCTTTAGTATTGTAGCCATAATAGTGGTCCAAATGGAGTTATTTTTGATTTGGAGTAAACTAGAAGCATAGGGCTACAAATTATACGAAGAAATAAAATTCTGAATCGGACTCTAAGAGTTTCAATTTTTTGGTGGAAGTTGAGTATAGGGTACTGTCTCAGAATAAAAGCAGTCCGAAAAAAATTGGAGTATAACTTTCACACTACTGAACCAAATTGAATGATTTTGGTGTCAATAGAATCATAAGACATAGAGGAACACTTTTCTAGAAGATAGTATGACCAAATTATATCAGTTTCACTTCTAATTGAACGTGAACAGTAGACCCGAAAGTGTATCTTAGAAAAATATGAAGTGATCTAATGAGAAATGAATTGCGAATTTAATGGTTTTAGTGAGGCATAAACCTAAGTATAAATTATACTTAGATGAGTTTAGATATAAGAATGTTTTTGTGATGAAATTGATGGAAAGATACCTGGGATTGTCATGAACATGCATTATACATAATTCATTTCATACATGTGCATTATTGAACACTCTTAATTGTGCAAATTGTGATATATGTGTACGTTATTTGGTATAGAGGAGCAACTGGAGCGTCAACCTCCAGACGTTGTCGGCACTTCCAAGCATTAGCTTCGGGAGCAACTTGTGAGTAACCTAGACGGTCTCACTTAATTACTTGTTTTCTTAGATTATGTTTTGAATGATAAATGAATGTGTTTGATTGTGGATTCCGGACAGAAGGTCCGATGATTGTGTAATGTGGATTGAGATATTGGAGTGTTGCTTGAATGTGAATGTGTGGACCTATGTGCTTTATAATGTGATTGATTGCGGTACAAGCACTCCATTCATAAATGCATAATCAGATAATGGCAGTTGTGACCAGAGTATCCACCGATCAGAGCTTAAAGCTCAACGAGTGAAAAGAGCCTCGAGCTCAAACAAAGATTAAGAGCCTTAAGACTCACTATGTATAATAAGTCCTGTATCCTCATCGAATAAGGGACAGTTATTAATGAGCCCGGTATCCAAAATAGATACTGGACAGTTTACGCACTCAGTCACAACAACGTAATAATTAGAAAAGTGTCTCATGAGCATTTCATATGCATTTTTGTTTGATTGATTGAGATGCGAAATTTGCATACACTTAAGTGAAAATGTGATACCTATGTAAAGTGCAGTATGTGATTATATGTTATGTGGAATAATGTGTTACATGAATTGAGTGAACTATCGATGATGGTTACCTCATTGAGTTTGTAAAACTCACCAAAATTGCAACGTTGTCTTTTCAGGACCGAGAAACAACTCTAGCTACTGAAGAGGCTCTACCAGCCTGGTAAATTGTGACTGGCAAGAGAAGTCATAGCTCAAAGGTCAGTTAACTGGGATTTTTGGATAGATTAGTTGATTGTACATATTTTCCTTATTCATGTAGTACTATTTTATTAGGTTTTTGATGATGTACATATGGAAAATGTTGAAAGACACAATATAGACTTTCTGTTTTGTGAAATGAAATGAGGAGAAAGTTGGTTTTAAAATATTGTGATTTTCTTATAATGCTTTATAAGTGAATTATGATACCATGCCATATGAAGAGAATGTAGTGATCGATCGTAGTTCGCCCTTATCGTAGAATATGTACCGGAATGATCTCTGAACGTCCCGGTACGTACCCTGAGGTAAGGGGTGCTACATATATTGATGAAATTAACAAGGGGAAAGGTGGAAAAAGAACTAGAGGAAGAAAGGAAATTGACAACACCACCAAAGAAGGAGGATCTAGGGGATTTTTAAATCCCTTGCATTATTAAGGGTGTCAAAACAGAGAGAGACTTCGCAGATTTATAAGCCAGCATAAACATGATGTCATATTCCTTATACTAGAATCTGGGATTCAGTGGGATAGTCCCCTCCAAGATATTGGTAAAAACGGCAGATAAATCAGTTCATCATCCTAAGGGTATCATACATGATGTACATGTTTGAGTGGAAAAGTTTACTTTTCCCACGGACTTTTTCATCCTAGACATAAAAGAAGACGCAAAAACCTCAATTATTATGTTTCAAGAGGATTCAATATTCAAGTTGTAACCTTGTGAGGTTTGTGTTCTAAACCTTTTATTCATGTTTTAATTCAAGTATTTCTTGTTTTGAGTTCTTATATTTAATGAATGATTAATATTGATTAATTTGACAATTTAATTTAATATTGATTATTCCATCGTTATCCATGAATTCAATGATCCGTAATTGCCATAAAGGATTGGTACAAGTAGCAAATAGGTTATTTATGAAATTGCACATTTAACTTGTAATAAATAAGAAAACTAAACAGTTATCTCAATTATTTAATTTAGGGTTTAGTCTTTTTTACTAAGCTTATTGCTACCATTTATTTGATATGGAATGCTATCAGACCTAGACAATGGATGGTAAGTTTTGGGTTGGATGCTAGGTTTGAACCAATTAATTTAGGAAAATTTAAGACTTATTATGGCTATCATAATATGTTTCGGACTATTTGCTTGAATTGTAAAAAATATTCTTTTTAAACCAATTATCAATATTACAATTAGATGAACAATTAGATGAGATCTTTCCCTTGAATCGGAATTTAGTAATCTTAACTTTCTCACTTTTATATTCAATTAATTTATTTTGATTCCTTGTTAATTTTAATTAATTAATTAATCCAAACCCCTCCCCCCTTTTATTTTATTACTTAAAATTAAGAAACTGGTATTTAGTTGTCTAAGGATTCAACCTAATTCTACGACTAATATAAGAAGTTTAGATAATCGAAATTATTTTGGGGACTTTAACAACCTAACCAACTCTAAACATGAATTGGATAAGTTAGTCAGACCAAGTGTTTAAAAGTTACACAATGGATGGCTTGTAACCAATTAGACTCTGAGCTAGCCAATGTTTACAACTAGTCGTGGTTTTCAAAAGTTACTAAAAATGTGAATTATGTTTAGCTAAGGGTTTGGGTACTTAATAAGCTAGCCAGAGGTTGTTTGGTTAGTTGGAAGGCAGGTGATCAACTAGTCAATCATACCAAGAAATATCATTTGTACTAATTAGTATGTGTCTAATAACTATTTAAGTTAGTTTGAATATAAGTATACCACAATTAAATTATAGAAATAATCTTCAAAATACAAAAGAGTTATTAAAAGTCTTAAAAGGATAAAGAAACCAATTAAAATTTTTGCATTACTAAGCATATGTTAAGCCTTAATTAATTGATGTGATCAAGAACTAAAGATTTTGAGATGTATATGGTTGTGCTTGTTTAGATTATTTGGGATATACATTGTGGGAGCTCATCTTAGTTTTGAACGAGATTTATAAAAGATTACTTTTCACCCATGGCAAATCAAAATGAATGTAAGGTGTTTTCTTCACTCGTGTCAAAGAAGATATTGTATGAAGGATTCCTTTTCACTTATTAGAGAAAAAAAGTTAACAAATTATCAAGTAGATCTTAGGAACATAAGGCAGATGTTATTTGACTAAACCATTATAACTCAATTTTATCCCTCTTTTTCTATTCTCTTTTTATTATTGTTGTGCTTTTTATAAAGTTTCTTATAAATCGATTTTATCTCTCTTTCCCTACTTTCTTTTTATTGTTATTGTGTTTTATAATTTTTATAAAAATTTGATATAACCATTCATTAGAATAGGTCATTAATTCATTAGTTTTTAAATAAAACAAAAAGTGAACACACATAATTCACTCTTCTTCCCCCTCTTATGTATACTCTAAAGACCAACAATATTATTATTATACCTCAAAACTAAAATTTAGAAAGCTTACTAAATGTGCCTAGGCATGATAATGGACTGAAACAAGCTACACCCATCGTCGACCGAAACTGACTATAAACATATAACTCAAAACTCGTGCAAACTCACTTCACACAATCTAGGCTCAAGACCAAAATGGTTTACTGGAAATTTTACCTAAAACAAAGACCAAAACGACATTATTTTAGTTAAATTATCAAGTTTTTAAAGCCAACTTGAATTCTAGTAAAATTGAACCTAACCTATTGACTTCAAGTTAAATCAAATCAAGCTGTTCCAAATCCAAACCCTACTGCAATCTTTGGATATGCCCTTTCTTAGCTCCCTATTTCTATATTTTATGTGTCTTTCCTCGACTTCATTTTCCTTCATGTAATCTTTATGAGTTCTTATCTCAAGAACTATACAACAATTTCCCATTAATATTGTAAGCGATTCCATGTAGTATGGTCTTAATTATAGAAACATAAGAACAAATAGGAAAGAGCAATACAACATTTCTTTGTTTAAATCAACCGCTTTACTTGATAACTACTTTCTATTATATATGTTTTAGATTAAGTGATAAGTAGCGACAACGAGATCTCGTGTATACTACTTTTTTATGGCATCGTAATTAAGGAATTTTATAGCATTATGAATAGCAGAATCTATAAGATAGTGGTATGCATCTAATTTCGTACACATACTGACTGCCGGTCCTGCCATCAGAGCAAGTACTTGAACATATGCAACAGAAGTTTACAAGCATCTGGCCTCAATTTCCTCGAGTGTTAGTCCCTTCGTCTCTGGTACAATAAAGAATATGAAGAGAAGAGACACAACAGCTATTACTCCGAATCCGTAGAACAAGATGCCCGCTCCCACTAAAGCCTGTAAGCCGGATAAGATTCAATCAAGTTGTATAGGGAACACCATGCACAACAAGAAGAATTAGGTAGAAAATAGCAGCGCCATGCTGCACCTTTTTGGAAATTCTTAGAACAAAACTTTCATAAAGAACGCTTGGAAACAAAAAGTTGCAAGAACATGTTATCAGCGAGTTGAAAGATCCATGAGGTAACTAGAACCATGCAGGAAAGACTTAATTATACATAAGAATGCATCCAAGCTAGACAGTGATACATTTGACCCTTCTTAAACCTCAACCAAGAGCTTCACTTTTGTACCAGAATGATACATTTCAAGTCACTCTCATCATGTTGTGGTTTGTCTAAACTACATGAGGCGTGTGATAGAATAATATTTGAATGGTGATGTCATTCTCACCATGTTGTGATTTGTCTACTCTACATAATGCACGTGATAGAATAAAATTTGAAGGGTAATTCGTCTACACTACACTGGTCTCTAATATGATGTTCATAAACCTCATCCAACAACTTAAGCTTTTGGGCGGTGGATGACTTGTAGAAAACAGAAACCATAAGGAACGAGACATGCATTTTGTACTGTAGGCCTTTCTTAATATCTGGCTGAGTATTTTGGATACGTCAAACGTTGTGGTCTCAATTATACTTGCACAGGTTCTACCACGTGTCAACTTTTAATTTACACCCGCCTCCACCCAAGAAATAAAAGTGAAAGAAAGATCCATATTTCAGCATAGACAAAACCAATGCTCTCATGTTCCAACTACTTCAACCTAATCATAAAACAAAAATTGCAACAGCAGCTACACTTTATTTTCCCTCAAATGTTCCGTTGAAATAAGAAATCTAACAATAAAATCAGAGAGATTCATTAAGACTTCACTCTGGAAGATTTTTAGCATGTTTGGATGAAGGCAACATAAGCAACATTTGTATGTCTTACCAGACAATAACAGTTATTAAGGATATGGTTCTGAGGGTTTGCAAAAGGTGCAGCAATCATTGTGAGTATATGTATTTTCAAGGTGTATTTTCCTCAAAATATTCCACCTTCGGAAACAATATGTTAGAATCCCAGAAAACGAATAGTGAAAATATGTATTCTGGTATAGATTTCTATAGAACGAATACAAAATAAACTGGTTTCGAGGACCAGAAACCTCCAGCCTTAGGCTCACTAGACACTCCACAGTATACTCAATAACATGCCTTCCCTCTCCCCCCCGATGCACTATTTATTCTTTCTGCTAAATCTCACAGTACCGTAACTAACTCCCCCTCACATCCTCTCTCATGCCCCTGTCTAACCGAATGGAGTAACCTTTTACTTGGTTACCCCTTGCCTTGCCCTTCTAGAATACACCTTAATGATAGGAGGTCTAACACAATAATAGTATTAATATAGAGACCTCAATTTCTCAAGCACCTAGCAATAGTTTATTTGTCAAAGAATCTTGGCATTGGTTACTCTTTACAGTGGCCTTATCCATAATATTGCCTACTGTTTTCTGAAAAAATGCATCCAAAGGATGACCTTGAAAGGAAAAATGGAAATATTTTACAGCTATAGAGATTATTAAGTACCTCCAAAGGGGAAAATGCGAATGTCACCAAAGCGTTTGCACCAAAATTCACGAGCACTGCTATACTGAGACCCCGTCCTCTTAGGCGTAGGGGGAAAATCTCTGAAATCATCAACCAACCAATGGGACCAAAAGATAACTGCAAAGCAATTCCATTAGCCATTATGGAAGAGGTCACCAAAGAAACATTGTAGGCAAGATTCATAAGCTAAATGGTGGAAGACTAAGAACTCTTAAGGCAAAAGTGACGAGTTGAAAATTGGTCTTATTTTTATCATTTTTTTAATTTGTTTGTAACGCTTGGAAATAAACATGTGAGTGTGGAATCTACTTCTCTAGCATATACTACAACGTGAGCTAACATTCTTTATCCAAATAATTTCTTCTGAAATTAAAAGTAAGAGTAGGAAAGAGTGAAATAAATACATATTGGTTAACGTTGTTTGGTTATAAAGATATAATATTCCTATACAAAATACTAGATATTTATGACCTTCAAGATTTCCTCAAGCAGGCGAGTGGATGTTATCCATGTCTAGCTTGCATATAAATTATGAACCTATGGAAGGAGAATTCTGCGAATATATAAAATAAAAATTTTAATTAACAGCATTTTAAAGACACTTGTAGAAAGAGAATAGTGACGATGGTATAATTGACGAAGAAACAGTAGACAAGAATAAAGGTAGCGTGATTCATGGCTGCTAAAAAAAAGATAAAGAGTGGAGGTAACAGCATTCTCAATTGACTGCCAAAAGGAAAAGTGGAAAAACAGCAAGAGCTCTCCCAATGGGTTTACAGAAGAAAAGAAAAACAATAGGTAACAACACTTAATCACTACCAAAGAAGGGGCTCGCTGTGAAAGGAGCAGCCAATAGAGAATTAGACGACTTACAGAAGAAGAATGACTTTGAAGACAATGAAACAAAACTTGTGACTTGTAAGAGAATAAAGAATAAGTGGTTTAGGATAAGATATGAAATGGAAAGTAAAGAGTAGGACGAGGAAAAAGAATTTACAAATTATTTTAAGGTGATTACTGGTTCGGTTGCAAAGTCTACGTTTACGGACACAAAAGAGTTGAGGTGTATTATTCATTAGGCTTAACTCATCTATTTATATCGAAAGGAAATTAATCATTAGGCTTAACCACCTACGTAGAGCATTACAACACTCTAATAAAAAAATATACAACAACTCAGTGAAAGTATACGTGAGATATAGGAAAATTCAGTAATACGCAATTTTACCCCCAATTGGTAGAGAGGTTGTTTGCAATAGACCCAAATGAAAAATATATATATGCATGTATATATTAAAATAATAAAGCAGTAATAATTTAAAATAAAATAAAAAATAAAAATAGATATAAAAGTTAATAGTAATAAAAATAAAAATAAATACATATAAATAAAAATAATATAAAAGATAAAATAAGTCACAAAATAAATAACACAATAAATATAGAATAAGATAAAGAGTAAAAAATAAAAATAAAATAAGTAAATAAATACACAAAATAGAAAGAAGATAAGCACAAGAATAAATCAAACAACCCATTACAAGCAAATATTTAGGTTAATTAAGAAAATATTTAGGTTAAATAACTAGGATATATTAAAAGATTAGACTAAATACAAAACATATGACTCGAAAGAAAATGCTTCAAAGATATAAAGAGAATCTAATAAGAAAATATAATATTCCTAAATATACCTAAATTGATCACACTATTAGATGCATAATAATATTCTTATACAAAATACTAATTCTCTGTGATCTTAAAACTTCTAAGAAAGATAATAAAGAAGTGATAAGTATATTATGACAGCACGTGGAGGACAGTACAACACTGAAGTTCATATTAGCCTTGCCGCCGTAAGATGACCTTATGGGCAAGAAGTATTCCACCGTATAATTCATCCAAAGTTTCCTCCTCCACAAACCCGCCGTCCCAAACTTATTTTTTTTTGATTATGTAAACAATAAGATTATTTTTTCATTCATTGCAAAACTTTCATGATCTCTTCCTAAACCAAACACGAATATTTCGATTCATTTGGCTCTCATGTTCCATTATAATATCATATAAGAATTAGAAATAAAATATACCGCATACCACAGTTGGTTCAAAAGTGCTAGGTAAGTGTCACCTATCTCCACCCTAAAGACCAATCTACAAAACACCAGTCAGACTAAACATGGAGTGCTAAAAATCTCGCTGTAACCCCCAAACTTTACCCAACGGCTATAACTAATTCATATGAGTACATGAAAAAAAAAGAAAGGAAAAAGAAGATTCCTAATCCACATCATTGAACTATTGGTAAGAAGAAACAAGCATTTCATAAATCAAATTCTTTTAAGAGTAAAAATTGCCCATTTCTCGTTCTTTGTGACCTTCTGTCCATATAAACACCAAAAAGCTCCATAAAACTAAACATACCATCTTATCTTTCATATAAACCAAAGAGCTCTGAGTAATGATTTATTCAGGTTCGAAAAGAAATCTTGATTACCTGGTAGCAACCAACATATAACAGCAAGGCAACAACAGCGACAAGTGGTGCATCACCTAGGAAAAGGTAATATGACCCCAAAAGGAACAGAGATACACCCTGCCATATAGATACAGCATGTATATCAGTATGGTTGTTCAAATTTTAAGAGTTACTTCCCTATAAATTCAAATTTCCCATGTTTTCCACATCCTCCATAACCCTTCTTTTTGGTAATGTGAGAGATAATCTCACAGAAATTTCTGTAAACTTATATCAGGTAAAAGACTGACATTGCTCTGCTTCCTCCACCACTCCTTGTTTTAGAAATGAACGAAAGAACTAGCATCTTTATGCACATGCTGCTCAAGGTATCAGGATAAAAGAATGGAATCCAATAAAGAGTGAGAAAACGGACCATTCCAGAAACACCACCAAGAAGTAAAGGTCTCCTTCCAACTCTATCGACGATAGTAACAGCTACTCCAGTCATAACCAACTACAAACAAAATTCCACTAGATATTGGAAAATGAAGAGAAGTAACTTGAAAGGTAAAATAATTCATATGGCACAGGTAAAGAATAAAGGGTAGCATGATTAAATGTTGGCTAAGCTTCATCACATAAAAGCTTCTTTACTACATTAAAAGAATTAGAAGATCTATAGCACAGTGGAACTGACATGACAACATACAACATACAACATACAAAATCAAATATTCAATGACAACATACAAAATCAAATATTCAAATCCAGGAACATAGTTCAAGAGGAAAATGAAAATATTTATACCCAATCCAGTTATGAATATGTTGTGCTGCCACATGACCCTCAAAATTTAAAACAAAAGCAAAATATAGAAACAGCATAGGAAGTTAAGAAAAAAGCTAAACATATATCCTCCACAATACATAAGGAAATAAAAGCAGCAGTCTTATGTATTTCTTCTCATGGAATATAATGAACGAGGTGAAAAAACATGTCAAGAACTTCTAATTGAACTTCTACATCACCAAAATATGCAACTTTCAAGTATCATGAATTTCTAACACAAAAGTGAATTCTCCTCCTACAACACCGTAAAGTACATGTATTCTAAACACATTAAATTTGTGTTAGAACTTTCTATCCACTAATTCTCAATAAATAATAGCCTATATGATATCGGTTTATGATGTTATCATGAAATGGAAACTAACCTTCAGTAGACCAAGTAGAATTGAGACTCGCGTTGCATCAGATGCTGCAGAGAATCCTGCACTCTGTCATAAGATCTTGGGTCAAGATCAAATTATGTTTCTTCTAGCAAAACTCTGTAAAAGGGAGAATTATTTCATGACTTTCAGCAGCAGGACCCAAGATACCTCAAGGATTGATGCGGCATAGTACAGTACACTTGGTTGCCCTGTGATCTGCCATTACATATCATGTGTAAGCCAAAATGCAGCAACTCGAGCATCTTATGAGATATTTTATTTCTATTTGGCATATGAAGTACCTGTTGAAACAAAACTAATCCTGCACCAATTATAAGAGCCTTCAAACATTTTCCTCTGAACATTTCCCTAAACGTAGCTTCCTTTTCTTCACCAACAACGGCAAGTTCCACAAGAATTTCCTCTACTTGCCTAGGAGCAGTGTCACCAATAGCTTCACCCCTGAGTCGACACAAGCAACATATTGCACTTTCTTTCAAATCGTGCATATTTCCTTTTCCTTGTATGGCACATAATAGAAGCCATCTAGGTGATGCTGGTAGCCACCACATCCCAATTCCCATGACAACTGCCAAAGGAGTGCTGGCTCCATACATATAGCGCCAACCAGCTATAGTATCTACTAAAAGACTACCAATTCCATAACCTCCCTGCAAGATAGTCTTGTAGTAACTACTTCGGGAATTAAAGCGTACAAATAAAAGTAGATTGAAAGAAAGCTTCATACAACAACAATTGCTGGCAACTAATTTTGTAAACCCAAAACAAACTCAAAGTCCCAATAAAATATCAATGAACTTACAACCATCCCAAGGACTATAAAAAACTCTTTGAGGGAGATTAGTCGACCACGAATCTGACTTGGAGCTGTCTCAGCAATATACATTGGAGCAGCATGCATGGCCTAAAATTTCAGAAACAAAGAGTTTATCTATCTAAATTAGGATAAGTTTTAAAACAACAAATGTCTGAAAACATTTTTGAGTTAATTCCTTCCTTCTAATATTCAAATTGCAATTAATCTGCACTTAAAATGGGTACATTGAACTGTCTACCAAAAAAAATGGGTATTGAACTTGCAAATAATAAAGTTTTCGTGCCCATTATGCGCAAAATGCTCGAGAATGCCTATAATTCAGGTAACAAAATTCAGCAAAAGAAGCAGAAAAGTTTTTACCAATCCAATTCCAATACCAAACACAAACCGCCCAATCACCATAACTGCAAATATAGGCGCGGCTGCTGTTATAATTGCTCCAAGAAGATATAAGCAAGAAGCCAAAATCAACTCCCTTCTTCTTCCTGCAAACCAAATGCATCATTCTACCTTCGTCTTGAAAATGAAGTTATCAAAAAACTTACCATACGTTACACGATAACATCACTAACCTAGAAAGTCAGCAATATTAAAAGCTAGGACTGATCCAATTAAGGCCCCATACAGTGAGCCACTGGTCTGTCAAAAGAGTTCATAGAATTGCAAATTAAACTTGTAAACATAATGCAATAACTTAAGATTAAGCATCAATTATATCGATAGGAGAAGGAGTAGAAAGGTGTTGAAACTCACTATGAGCCCGATCTCAACAGAGTTTAGATTGTACCATGTAATGCCGCTCAGAGTGGCTGACTGCATATGAAAACAAAAGGCTAACAAGTTAAGAAAAAGAGAGAATTTCTGATTTCAACGGTAATGTTACAAGAATGAAAACCTCTGCTCCTCCTGCCCCACAACCTCACGCCCCCCACCCCACACCACTGCAAGGAGTGTGTGCATGTGCACTGACAAATTCAGTTATTACTACAGGTATACACGGTAGCCCATCGTACATGTTTTGTTGCATATCAAAAGTTTTGGTTACTTGGCGGGAAGAGAAAGAAGATAATTATTAAAGGGAATAAAAATCCATTATAATGGAAATCTCAAGGCGTTTGTTTTTGGTTACTTGACAAAAAGAGAAAGAAGATAATTATTAATGGGAAATAAAATCCATTATAATGGAAATCTCAAGGTGTTCATTATGTTTTAATTGTTTTCCTTTATTTATTTTTTCATTAAACACATGAAATATAGCCAAAACGCTTGTTTCGGTGACTATATTCTGGAGAAAAACACTACAGGGGGACCATACAGTAAAATATGTAGTAAACTGATTCTACAAATAAGAACTTATACTAACATCTAGTGGAACAAGTCAAAATATAGTGTGTTTCCAACTTAAAGTGCCTTTAGATGCACACCTCGATTGATATTGTCGCACAAGATGTAGAACCAATATCATATCCATACAATAGTCCTCCAAGAGCTGGAAATAGGAATCTGAAATCAAGGAAATGCTTCTTAAGTTCATTGATATGATTAGTAAACATCGAGATAAAATGTTGATCATAAGTTCAATTAGCTAATATTCATTGGGCATTAATGCAACTTTTCATTATTACTCTCTGTAAGGAACATGGCAATCAAATAACACAAAATCAATAAAGTGAAATAAGTCAAGCAAGGTTTTGTTCTCTAGTACATGAATAAGAGACTTATGAAAATCTAGCATATAAAAAAAATGAGTGAAGAAAATGCTCTTTGTTTAGATAATCAACTTTTAGGTCTTCTTTCAAGAGCAACTCAATAATTTTAATGTCCAATACTTCTATGCTACTCGTGCGCATTTGAAAACTATTAAATATACACCTTTGCATTTTAGTTAATAAGTGCAACATATTCTTTGTTGTCAACTCCATGTAAACCACTTAGTTCTGTAATCTCTGTTTTCTTCTTAATTGAAGAAAGAATGGAAGAACAAGAAAAGAAATATTGACTGAGCACAAATGAGTATTTTTCACAGAGCATATAAAAGAGAGTTTGATTTGTTTCTTAGTACAAACCACCTAGAATGTTGCTTCTCAAACCAAACTAGCTCAGAGAAATGGCTTCTTTTTCTTATTGCTCAAGTACTTCATGCTGCAAATTTCCAATTTTAACTTGCAAGCAAGGTAAAATATTTGGTTCCAATCTTGAGTAGCAGTACCAGGTTCAACGAACAACATTAGGCGACATTATTCACCCAGAAACCCTGCCCTGTTCCCAACAGATTCCGCTCCTATCTCTTCTCTCCGATCTCGTCCACCTTTCCATTAGTGTTCTCTTACTCCCCTCTCACTAAATTTACCAGACTATCTTTTACTTATAGCCTTTTACAAACAAACTCATTTTGACACAACTGCTATAAGCTCAAGATGCCTGTAAAAGCAAGATAAGAACGGTCCTAGGCTTCTAATACCTACAAGTAGTGACACTTTTGCATATCCTAACACAGAACTCTGAAATCCCTACGTTGAGACAAAAGGAACAAAAAAGCCCTGTTTATTATCATTTCACTAATGCTACTGCATTTACATGTTTGATGAAGGGTAGAAGGAAAGTATGCCTAGCAACCATCAAATAGTAAGAATACAATCATTTGCGGAAAATTTTACAAGCAAGTTAATAGTTACGTCCAGCTTGTTAGCCCACACAAATAAGAGGAAATAAAAGCGACTGAAAGTAAAAGCTTACGGGAGAATTGCAGATAAGACAGTATAATTCTCTGAAGGGTGAATTCCATGAAGAAGAGGTTCCTCTGCGTTATTGATTTCCCCGGAAAACTTTCCTACCTGATTATTACAAACTTTTTAACTTCATAACTAAACAAGCAACTTCATTTTTGTTGGAAAATGAAGACAAACAACTATAAATAACTCATTTGGGTGACTGTTAGTTACTTGTGAAGCAAAAACTGACATCCCATAGCTCGAGATATAGCAATAGAATTTCAACTCAAGCGTCAATTTGAAACTAAAAGTGAAAGAACATCAAAATTTATATTCTCGTCTTGATTGCTACTCCATCTTGTTTTACTTTTCTTTTTCTTACTAACTTCATAAACAACTAGGACAAGCTAAATAGAACAGAAGAACAGAGATCAGATTTAAAAGCTTGTCATCACGATCATTACAGGAGAGGTGCGGATGGGGTGTTGAGGATCGGACGCCATAGCTAAAAAGAATAGATAATTTAGGAGGGGATAACGGTTTTCTCTGAGGACTCTTAAAGGAAATAGTTTTGGAAGAGAGAGGATTGGATGGATATCTAATGAGTGCGAAAATAAGAAAAATGAAAAACGAGGGAGAAAGAGAGGACGAAAGGTTAGACTTAAATAGAGTTACGGCCCCACCACCAACAGAGTAAAGTAAAATAATAAATGCTGTTTACTTTTGCCGTGTGTCGTATCGTATCATATTACTTAACAAGCAAGTTTCTTTGTGTTACATAAAATTTTCACTTAATTCCCAATTTTTCTTACTATTTTCACCTTAGTACCTCAATTATCTTTTTTTTTTTCAGTTTGCTCTTCCCAGCCAGTATAATATCATTTCTTGAAATAGAAATAGATTCCTATAAAATCGGACGGATGAAACATTAATAAGTTCCTTCATAAATAGGCATACACCCTTTTCAATTTACAAATCATACACTTCTATTTGTTTCATAAAATCGACTTTCAAAGATAATACACAAATTTATAAGGTTAAAAGACAAAGAACTTCCTTATAGTTTAAAAATTTTAGAAAAACTTCTTGATCTTTAATATTCTCGAGAAAAAATTGTAGTTTATAATTTTTGTAAAAATCCTTTTTTAAGCTTCGATTAAACACTATTGATGAAACACGTGTAGTACGAATATTCGATGTGAACGAATCAAATATTATTTATATGATGACTCAACATAACTCTTAAACTCGAACTAAATTAATTAAATTCAACTCAAACTAATAATTTATTATAATTATTTTAAATTATTAATTCAAGGCAAACTTAATTCGTTCTAATCAAGTTTAAAAGTTGAATTAGGTTAGCATGTTAGTGACATTTGATCAGTCCATGTCTAATGTTCATACTATGTATATTTTGTCATTATTTTTTAATTAAAGTCTAAGTGAAGGAGTTTTTCTATAAAATTAAAAAATAGAATGAGTTTTTTTCAAGAATTTTAAATATCAACGGATCTTTTTCAAAGTTTCTTAAATTATATGAGAGGTCTACATCTTTTACACAACATATAATTTTCTAGAAATCTCACTTACACACTGAAAATTGAGTTCTAAAAGTTAGTTAATGTTTTTTTAAAGTTAAAATAATGATATTAATGGAGAAACACCAAGAAGAGTTACAAAGCTTAGAGCTAATACAAACTTAAAGAAGTAACAAGTTTAACGACAAATAACCAAACATATAGCTACCACAAATATTGAGCATTAAGTTAACCAAAAGGCTTGGTCAGTTGACATTATCAAAGAAGCTTAGTAGGAAGAGCAAAAGGATTATGCCTCCACATAAAGATTTAGAAATTATAGTGAGAGAGCATGAGTTAAGAGAGGTTGAAAATCCTTTTATACCACGCACTATAATTAGTATGAAGGGATTTAACAACAATAACCTCTCTTAGCCAATAGTAAATAAGACGACTTAAAGCAGAAGAAGCTATTTTTTATTTTGGAAAACCCTAATACCCTTTCTCTCTAGACATCATGCAAGTAGTAGTTGAAGCATAATTTAAAAATGCTAAGATCAAACTTGATATACTTATTGTGATAACTGATTCCCTAAACCCAGCAGAAAACTTGATACTATGTGTTAGGATTAGCCTATAAATTGCACCATTCAAGCAATTCTTCTTCTATATGACAAGTAAAAACAAGAGAAAAATAAATAGTTATGGCTTTTAAGGTATAATTAAAAATGGAGCAGAAGGTCAGGAATCCAATTGATTTTATATAGAGTCTTGACAGTGCACGTTTTTTTATAGCCATCCAAGTTATAAAAGAAATCTAAGGGACATATTCTTTAAACCATTGCAGATCAGACTATGATACACATTGTTTTAGGAGGATTGAACAAATATTCACAAGATTGGTTGGTGAATCTCCCTAACTTGTGCCTTAACCAGGAGATGGAGTATTTTTTAAGAGGGTCAAGACTTTAGCTATGGATAACATTGAGGATGATAAACATTCCCCTATACTTTTGTACAAATGATGGCCTTCACCTTGGCATTTGGAAATTAAGATTATATATTACAATAAGGAGAATGTTGGAAGTAAGTAAAGAGGCAAAAGATTGGACAAGTTATCATACAAGAAACTAGTGCTTTCTCTATTACTAATATGGTAATTAAGCTTCAACATTTCGTTTAATGTTCAGCAAGCATTCAATTCTGTTTACATACTCCAAAAGCTATTCCCTTTTAGGTGTTCCTCCTGCTTCCACTTCAATTATAAGGTTTTATAATCATTAAAGGGCCTCCATATTCTTTTAGCCAAGAGAACCTTGTTAGAGGTTATAAGGAATTTTAGACCCCTTTCTAGTTGATTTTAACCATTCCTTTTCAGAGGTTTAAACCACTCCATAAGAAGTTCTTAAGTATTTTCTCAATTTTTTAATCAGTTTGAGAAGAAATGCTAGCTAGATGAGAACTAATATACATACATATGTTAATAATAGAGGATATAAGTTGACAACTTCCAACATCGGACAAGACCTTATTCTTTCAACTATGAATTCTCTTCAAAAGGTATCAATTAAAAGGGCACGATCCCTATAAGTAGGTCTAGTCTAGTAATGGTTATAAGAATACCCAAGTATCTAAAAGGAGCATTATGAATTTGGAGGCTCATAAACTCTGCAAGTTCCTAAAAGAGTTCCTTTACGTAAGAAAAGACAATAACTAAATTTTGGAGTAGTTAATGGTGGGACCAAATAATTTAAAGAACTTTTAATATAGTTCATTAATTTCATAATAGATTCCTTATTAGCACCACATAAAAGGAATAGCTCTTCAATAAATGAAATTTTAAAGAGCTTTACATTCTTACATTTGTAGTGATAGGTAAAAGTAAGGAATAACTTGAGCAATGTTATGAGAGATGCATTTGCTCAGAACCTCTAGCCAGATGGTAAAGAAATATAGAGAGATTGGGTCCCCTTGTCATGTAACTTTAGCCCCTCTAAACATATGAGTAGCTTCCCTGCTCAATAGTATATTATATGAAGGAGTGAAGAAGCATTAATATATCTAATTGATAAACTTAGGGGAATTCTAAAAGCCTATAAAGCAAGTGAAATAAACCTCTAACTAATATATCAATGGCTTTGAGGAAGTCAATCTTCATGAAGCAACTCCTAATAGATCTTTTATTGTCTTAGGATTTGAAAATTTCTTTAAATATAAGAACATTGTCTCTAATCCCTTGACCTAAAATAAAAGCACATTAAGAAATATTGATCGTTTCACCAATAAAAGATTAAATCCTTAAAGCCAAAAATCTTTGAGATGATTTTATAGATTGTATTGTAACAAATAATAGGCCTATAATCATAAAATGAATAAGGGATGATGATTTTAGGCATAAGACCATATAGGTCATTTTGATCTCCTTAAGCAAGTTTCACCAAGTGAAAAATTCGTTAATAACATTACACACCTGGCTACCTTTAAGAAAATGAAGGATTGAAAGCATCAAGTCTAAAGGCTTTATCAAGTTTCATACAGAAGAGGGCTTTCTTAATCTCTCTATTATTTGTGACAGGCATATAAGCATGCTGAATTGATCATTAAATAAACTTAGAGAGATGAATTCATTGAGACCTTACGTACAATGAAGAGGTTGAAGTTGCTTCTATACCTTGTATTTTCATGAAATGATTAAAAGCCAGATCCTTAAGAACATTTTGATCCTAATAAGGAACTCCATTGTCATATAAGATATTAAAAATCATGTTAAAATTCCTTCTAGCTTGGATGGTCCTAAAGAAACAAGAATTACTAGAGAGTCATGTACCTCAAAAGAAGATATGTAATTACTAAGCACATTCTTCTCCTATAGCTTAATATAATTGTCATTACGTTTATTATAGAGTTTCACGACGACCTCTTGGAGCTTAACTCAAAGAGAGTTCACAATAATTAACATGCCATTGCTATATATACTAATTCTTATGAAAGTTTTTCAGTTCTTCGTTATAATATGAAGCTTCCTCATTAGTTTAAAGGCTTTATGATCAAAAATATGCATTGAAAGGACCTTGTTCAATGCTTACTCGTATCTCGCAAGTTTAGTTAAGAAATTAAAGAATCTAAAAGGAGTCTTCAGCCAAAGAATAGAGTTAGGAATACAAACCTCTATAGGTAAGTGATCATATATATGTGGGACATTTAATAAATAAGAACTACTGGGGAAAGCTGACATCCATTCATAGTTTACAAGTCCTCTATTAAGTTTCTTTCTTATCAACCAGGTACCTTTTTGCTTATTTTTCCAAGTAAATAATTTTCTTAAATTTGAGATCAATACGACCTGAGGAGATTAAACATTCTCTAAAGTCATCATCTACTAGCTTAGGAATTAATCTAAGGCCTTCTGCCTCCTAAGCAAACAATATACAATTGAAGTTTCCTAAAACTAACTAAGGGACCTTAATAGAGGAAGCTATATTCTCCAAATCCTTCCATGGAATTAAATCTAATAAATGTAACATTGATCATTAGACTTATAAAGAGAAAATGGATTTTCATATGCAAGAGTTGATCTGTATATTAGGAATTGAAGATTATGATCATATCCAGTCTATAATCCGCTAGCTACAATCCTCCTATTAAAATGAGTTGAGTGGTTACAGATTGTTTTCCATTTATTTCCTAGAAACCACAACCCCTTATTGTTAGTTTATTCCTTGAATTTAGTTTCCAATAGGACAATCATTGCTAACATTTTTCTAAGGAAGGGTCTCTCTTTTTAAACTATTTTCAATCCCTCTTCTATTTTACAATTTCCATATGATGGCATTCACTATTTTCTCAATATTGGAAGACTTGCTCATAAATTTTGACCTTTTTATTCTTTTGGGCCTTTACCCAATTCATTTTTTAACTAAAAAACTTATAAACAAATAAGTGAGAGAGACTATGATTTCCTTAAAATAATTAAGAATTAGATCAATTAGTCATTCCTTTGAGTCTTTGTTATGCAACATTTTCATATGTCAATTTTGTTTGTAAAAGAAAGCATACAAAAGTGAAAATTTAGAGAGATGGTGCCATTTATGTAGTAAAAGTGATCCACTACAAACAAAAAATCATAAGAAATTCGAATGATTAACTTGAACGAATTAGTTTAGTGTGAGATTTGTGAAAGTGTTTAAAAGAGAGGGAATAACACTTTAGAAATGCTAGCGTTTTTTTATTTGGGAAATGAATGGTTTATTGCAATAGATGGAACTAATTACAACTTAAAAAAGAGTTCTTAGATCAAACAATCTACTAGTCTAATTGAAGATCGGAGCTAAAAAAGATTATTACAAAACACCAGGTTTCCTTCCGTTGCCAATACGGTGTTTGATATGAGGGTATATAGTATTCCTATGTTGCATCATCTGTTTTAATAGCCAAGAGTCGTTCTTAGAGTAATTAGCTTGTCAAAAATTTAAAATTTTCAAGTATATTTCATGCATCCATTTTTTCCTTAAGGCATAAAGATTGGTATATAATCTCCATAAGCGTTTACACATGGAAACTTTCTGCATATGAGCTGTTGGAATAATATGAGACCTTCATTTTTTTTATACATAGTAACTTCTTGAAATTTCACTCGTCTTTCTGGAATTACCAACTTGTCCCGTCTAAAGAAAAGTTATCGTGATTCGTTCCAACTCCTTAAAAACTTTCCGAGGTAATGCAACATGAGCAATACAGTGAACATGAAGACTATGAAGTATGGATATAGTAAATGTAAGTAGATCTGCATAAGAAAGGAAATGATTTTTCCAAGCCATCACTTGATTCTTCATTTGTTCAATAATCGGTAAGCAATCAGTGAACTTTGGTTTAAAGACCATGATTGGTATTCCCAGATATTTAAAAGGAGTACTGGTAATACAAGTCCAACCTATAAGTTGCTTTATATCATTAAGGCATCTAACATCTTCTAAAGCAAAAAATTGCTCTTCTCAGCATTGTAATTTAATCCATACCAGTCTGCAAATATAGTAAGCATATTCATGAGAACATATAGGGAGTAAAGATTAGCATTGCATAAAAGAACCAAATCGCCCGCATATAAGAGATGAGTAAGGCTTAGGTCCTTGCAATTATGTTGAAATCAAAATTGTAAGGCCCCAAAATATACCCTAGTTGAAATAATACATGTTTATGAAAGTACGTGTGTGATAGGAGTTAGAACTGTGCTATGATTAGAATATGAAAGATATATGACTTGAATTTTTGATCAAGTGGACTATAGTTAGTAAATTGGAATTAATTGATATCATTAGAGAATAGAGGTATTTAAATGTATATTTGGACTAGGAAAATTATCAAGTGACATGTTAAGTTGGTACATGGAAATTAAAATGACTAAGCCTAGGAATTAGTGACATTTGGCATAGCTAATACATTGACATTTGGTATCATTCAATGTGTGACATTTGGCAGCATAATATGAGGACAAGTGGCCTAGTTAAAGTGTTACAAATGACAGCTTAAATGGTGGGCAAGTGGGCTTCATGCCTTGGTGTTAAGTGACATCTTAAACTAGTGACACCTAGCTGGTGATGAAGCATGTTTCTGCTAGAGTAATTCTAGCTTTCTTCATTCTTGTTTTCCTCTCCACTGAAACCTCCCATCTTCTCTCAATTTCTGGACTTTTGTTGGAGTTTGGATCATTAACACTAGGAACCTTTGTAAGTTATTCCATTAAGAAGTAAGTCTTGTAATTATATGTATTATTACCTTGTTGATACTAAAGTTGCACATTAAACTTAGGTATGTGCTGGTTGTCTGGAAGCTTGATTTAGCTAGATTCTTGGAGTTGAATGTGAAGTTTAGTGAGGTAAGGGAATACTAAACTTGGTATCATGTTATAACATGTATTGTTTGATGTTTTAAGTGAATAAAATGTGTACTGCATTAAGAAAGAATTAAGGTTAGGAACTTGATACATGCTGGATACTTGTTAGAAGGAGTGGTTTCATTGAACAAGTATCGATATTTTAGCCATATCTTAACCCGTAGGTATCCAAATGGGATTATTTTAAATTCAAATTAAACTAGATACACATATATACAACTTTTATGGAGGAATCGAGATTCCTGTCACTAAGGGTTTTGAAATTTGACTTGAAGTTGAGTTGTGGTTGCTGGTCACGGTTGAGAACAGTCTATAGTATTTTGGGTATAACCCTCGAAATAATGAACCAAATTGTATTAACTTTATTTTGTTTGAAACTTAATACATAGCGGAACATTTGTTTAGAAGAACATGTTTTCTAAAAACGTCAATTTCTAGGTCAGAATGGCCATAAAAAAATGATCCAAAAACTTGTCCTGTGAAAACAGTTGTTTAAAGGTTTCGAGTCACTTATCCCATAATTATGGGAAATGAATTGGAAGGTGAAAAAAAATGGAATTTTATGTAATTGATGAACTATATAAGGTTAAGTTAATTTATTTGGTATAATAGGACTTAAATGGACTTATTTAAGACGTGTTATGAACTTAAACTGGTATTCAATTTAATTGAGTAACATTTAATTTAATTATGCATTATTAATTGGGATGATAATATAAAGAATGTATGGTTTAATAATGATGAATATAGAATGAATGAGTTCCAAAGGTTTATGTTTTATGAATTGGATATGGATGTTTGTGAATTGAGAATTTCTGTGATGATATTGTATTAATTTCCAGACGATCAAGTGTCTAAAGAGTTTGATATTTGGGATTGTGTTGGAAGTGCTTTCTATTTGTGTGAATATACATAATTGTGATGACTCAATACCTCTATTGATGCATTATTGCATATACTGGTAATTGTATGACATGTTAGTTTGTTTAGAAATCAATGAATATGTCAAGTTCAACAAAATGGAATAAAGCGGTATGTGTTGCAATATGTTACTCACATGAGAATTCTGAAATGAACTTGTTTTGTTTTAAAACTGTTAAATCCTAGTCGTGGGTAAATAAGCATGCTTAGAAGGGTCTGCAGCTGCTCCTATGACACTTCAATGTCTCCTATTACTGACATTTCGGTGTCTCCTGTTATTGAGACATAAGTCTCTCCTGTTTTGTGATACCGATCACGGTATCTCTTGTATTAGTCTAGTTACCCATTTCTGTATACAAGATTAACAGACTAACATGTTTTGTATTCTATTATATGCTCAGTTCTGATATAAATAAGCTTTGATCTGAAACATTTGAGCTATGTTCTGAAATAAGCAGATTCTGTTTTGTTACAGACAAGTTTTGTTATGATATTATAATATTTAGGTTTGAAATTGGTGAGTTTTGCTCGGAAGCAAATGTGTAACCTGTTTTGACATGTTATATTTTGTTCTAAGATTCATGATATTTTGGTTTGATTTCCAAATGGATAAGTAAACATTGCTTATAATTTGACGTGATTTTGAATATGTGAATGTTTGGATGACTTTTTGAAACAGTTGTTAGTTTATATCATATTTAGTTTATTCTCCACTAAGCTTTATGCTTAGCACGATAGTTTTGCCTCGTACGGGTTCATATAGAAGGATTTGAAGACTGGAACAATAACAACCGCAATATCCAACGAAGAATGTGTTTTGTTTTGGGAATGTATATTTGAGTAATATATAATAATATGAGACATGATGTATCTTGTTAAAAGTTTATAAATATTGTAATACATAGTGTATTTGAACTTAAGATATGTACTGATTTGTTTATAGGATTGTAATGTAATAACTTTAATTCAAGATGGTATTGTAATTGAAGCATGTATTCAGATAAATTCAATGTGTTGGTTAAATTCTGTTTAAAGTCAAATATATACGGAAACGTAATGATTAGTTGTTTGAATTTTTGGCATGCTTTGTATTGTTTTGATATATTTAAGTCCTGTCTTAGGTAACATCCACGTATCCTTCTAGGAGATATATGGGTGTTACATGAAAGCTCCATTACAAGCTACAAGTATGGCTAATAGTTTGGATAACCCTTCCATCACAAGAGTAAATGAATAAGGCAAAAGGGGGTCACCTTGGCGAATGCCATTAGCTGGTTTGAAAGGAGTGGTAGGGATGCCATTGACTAGCACACTTAAAGAAAAAGTGCTAACACAGGCCATGATCCATTGAATAAATTTTGTAGGCAGATGAAGTGCTTCTAGACATAGTTAAATGAACTGACGACTGACTGTATCAAAGGCTTTAAAGAAATCTGTCTTAATCAAGCAATTGTTAATATGCTTACCTGGGCGATAGTCCATTTGTTAAGTTCTAAATATTTAATTGATAAATTCTAAATATTTGATTTTTTGTTCATTTGTTATGATTGATTAATCCATTAAACTATCTTATAGTAAACAAATTATAAATGTATCATATAAAAATTTATCATTCTCTGCTTAATATGTGACTTTGAAGTAAACGAGTCATGTTTGAATTAATTGAATTTTGGATCAGGTCCAAATTTGAAGGCCGACTTTCTTGACGGCCTAAATTACTATCCATAATAATATCATTTTAAGAAATTTTTTTAAAATAATTTTGTTTTAGGCGATCTAATCAAGATTAGACCCAAGCTTAAACTATGTACAACAAATTCGATTAAATTTTGAGCTGAATTCGAACCACAATTTAAAGGGGTTAGACTTGATTAAATTAAGTTCTTTTGACTTATTGTTTGAGTTTTTAATCTCTTAAAGTTATATATATTTTTATTAGGTTGTTTCCTTATCATAAATTGAACTTTAAAAACATAAATAAATTCAATAAGCAAAGTGTTTGATTAATGTTAGTTTTACTTTATAAATTAAAAATATTATTGTCTTAGAATGTTTATATATTATTCTTTTTTACAAATAAAGATGTGAAGAAAATTATACATTCTAGGTAATGGGTATAGATAAAATATATGTTTATTAAAATTTTATATGATTTTTAAAAAATTAAGATCTCTAATGTGATATCCAATTATCTAATTTTAAATTTTAATATATTGTTAGAATGATTTAACATCATCTTAACTAAATTGATCATAATAAATATTAACTTATTTGATAAAATCTAAAAATATAATTGAGTTTGAATATTGCAATCTGAGCAAACCTAAGATAAAGTTTTGGATATAAAATATGTGTATTTAAGTATTACTTTATTGGAAAGTGGTGATCTTTAAATCTTAAGAGCTTGATTATATGTTGTCCATGGCATGTATTAAAATTTTAAGTTAACATGTTAGCCGAGTCATGTTTTAACATGAAAAATGCGGCAGAAAGTAAACGGTCGAGACATGGTATTTCCATTTTATTATTAACCGTGTATATATAGTACAGAGGAAGAAAAATAATCTTAGTCAAAGCCTTACTATTAAATTATGTTCTATTTATTTTTATTTTCAAAATTTTATTTATTTTTTGCTTTCGGTTTTTAATTTTAGTTTCTTTTAATTATCATATTATATAAAAATCATATTTTTTATTTCTATTTTTCATAATAATTTTAATATCAACTGAATATATATTATTAATGATAATTTATAAATAATGTAATTTAAGATTATATATTTAATTATCTACAATTATGGATAATTTAATTTAATTTTTAATTAATTTAAATATTAATTTTAAAACCATAAATAATTTAAATTTAATAAATATAATTCAAATTTAAAATATATAAAATTATAAATAAAATTAATTCAGTAATTAAAATAAATATTAAAAATTTATTTTAATTTATTAAAAAATTATTCTTAAAATATTTATTTTACAAAATATTTAATTTTTACTGATATAAATTAATTTATTTTCAATTAAATAATTTTTATTTGTATTTTTATTAAAAAATTAACAATAATAATAATAATAATAAATCTGAATGCATGCATAGTCCAATTTTATTGTCATTCGGAGTAGTTGAACGTTATAAAATTAGACAGAGAAAATCCCTAGTCCTCTTTCTGACCAGAATGTTCCTCTAGGAAACACCAAAGCGAGTCCACGTGGACTCCTCAGTTATGCGTAAGACTTGTCTGCACCTGCTCCACTACTTCGCTAGGCCTCCATGTTGCTGCGTATCAAAGCCTTTTTTTTTTTTTCTTGTTTAATTATTCCCGCTCTGTTATTTTGTCCAAAGACAAAGACAAGGACGTGTAGGATTTCTTCCATCGCTATCAAATGACCTGTAGAGTTTCTTTGTTGTTTGGCTCTGTCTCTTTAACATTTTATTTATTAGACAAACTTAACTCTCTAGCCTCTACGTAGCAATTCTTACTTTCACGTAAATTTAGCGGATATAAAAAACACAATACCTGTTCGGTTTGGTATACATTAAGGTGGACGTAAAACTATCTTCTTTCTTTCGTCTCATTTTGTTCTATTTTATTATAAAATTACCTTCTAAATAATAAAATAATACTTTATTCTATTTTATTTTATTATAAAACTGTCGACTAAACATAACCTAAAGGTATCATATTTTTTGTGTCTTTATTCTATTCTAACCCCCTTTTTTTTTCGTCTTAAAATAATGTTGTTTTATATATGACAACTTAATTGATTGCTCTGATAAGTACTAATCTTATTGCCTGATTGACCAGGCTGCATACTTCCAAACATCACATTTTATTGTCTTGAGATTTTTTTGATAAATGAATTATGTTGGATCAACAAATGATTAAATTGTTAAAACAGCATTAACAATGGAGCTTAAACTTACTTGTAGCTTGTGTTAGTTTATGCCCTACAATCAATCGATAGTTTATGCCCTACAATCAATCGATTGGCTGTAATTTACTAACAAAATAATTAATAAAGGTATTTTTTATCTTTATGTATTAATTACATTTGATGTTTTAATACTAAAGATAAAATCGCTGGAATAATTAATATGTAATTGAAATTATGATGAGAGCATAATTGTAAGATTCAATTTACATTTACGTATCATTTCTAAATGTTCCTAGTTGTAGTTTCATCAAGAAGAAAATATTGTTGAAACGGTAAAACTAGTACATATTATGTTTCTTTCTTATGAAGAAAATAATTGATCTCATAAATTAAAGTACTTAAACTAATGTGTGGGTGATTATTATAGAATAAGTCACTAAACCACTCGACTATAAGAATCCCAAATGGAATATTACTTATATGTCTGTGGATATCTTCGTAATGATAGTTGTATAATTAATCCTTAGACTTGAGATTACCAATATATTTCATGTGAGAATTATGAGTTTTGATACTACTTATATATTGTCCTAGGATAATTCGGTCGGTAGTATTTGGATGTAGTAAAAACTATATGGAGATAGTTAAGTAAGTCAATAAAAAATTCGTTACTTTAAAATAATTAGAGAGAATGTTTCACTGTTCTTGATTAGTAGTGATTTATGAAATTCTCTAGCTAGAGTGAATTGACATTTGAAAAGGTGTTTTCAATTTTCAAATATCAATTATAAATCAATTACTAATTAGCAATAACGAACATGATTGAATAAAAAGAGTAGACATTGTATCCATACTCTGTCTAATTAGAATATTGAACAACGAAATGATTAAATTATACATCATAACCATGCGTGGACAGATTAAGTCAAATCACTTTGACATTGCTGATATTTAGGTAGTCATAACATGTTGCTAGACGTTAATCTTGACCTATGATTATGAATTGTTTAATTGAAAAATTAAAGATAAATAAAAAGGAATTTTAATTTATCTAATTCTGAATGTAAATTAGAATTAGAATTTATAATCATTACCAATATATTAGGAATCTAACGGGTCACTCATTAATGAGCAGCTTGTGAAAGATAAATCAATTTAATTAAGTTGGACTTAATTATAAAGTTTGAGAAACTTTAGGGATCAAATATAAGATATTTGATTATATTAAAATTAAGTTAATTATAATTAAAATATGACTTTAATTCTAATTAAGGAATTTAATTTTAATAAAATTACAAAACCACTCTAATGATTTTTCTATCAAGGGTGTGAAAAGAAAAATGAGCTAGCACTCTTACTTTCTTTCTCTCAAAGGTGTTGAGAATATGCTTTGTGGATATTGTTAGAAGCTAAACAATTGAACAATTCATGGTTGACAATTCGAAAAAGATTTTCAGAAGATTTCAACAGGAACATAAATAAGGTACAATTTATTACAATTCGTATTTTATTTTATTCAAGTTAATTAATTATAGGGATCCGTAAAAAATATTTATATTCTGATGCATCCGTGATTCAATCACTATTGAATTCTAACAACTTGTTACTCTGAATTCATCAAATTAGGTTTCAGTTTTGCTCAAACTATCTACCATGCTCTTCGTTATCAGTGTTTCATAAATCCAGTTTATGACATCAGAGCAGAAGGAATGTTTCTTGTGTCGGACATTCCTGAAGGCCCTGACAATTCTTTAAATTCTAATATTTATAATAAAATTTTTCTTAAATCAAATTATTTAATAATATCAAAATCGGACTTTAACATTTTGAAAACTAGACTTTAAATTAAATTTTGTTTGAATTCCACCAAAACATCTACAGATGGCTTTTCTAAAAATAATTAGAGGTCACCATTGTCACCATATCATCCCAACTAAGGTGGTGGGCCTTGCCACCTATTTTAAACTGAAATCCCAAGTATAAATAAAGCTTTTTTTTAATACTATAAAGCCAGCCACTCCAAAACTGGTAGGTTTTGTCAAATTTTGGCAATGAACGCAAGCCTAAAGAAAAGGACTCAGAAGAATACAAAAGCCAAAAACTCACTTTGAAAGTTGTGGTTATATCAAAATAAGCCATCCTTTCTAACAAATGCAGGGAAAAGTTTTACAATATCCTTTTCCGGGACTCCATCACAACCTGAGAAGGTGGAAGCATTATCATTGCTTGAGAAGACGTTGAATTTTGTTAACTACAACTTTATAATCCAATGTCTTGTTCGAGATAACATACAAAGTTTTACAGTGAAATTACATAGCAGGCTCTATCGCTTCCAGTTGGGATGACATGTTAGGGTCTTTGTTCCTTTAATATTCAATTGTAATAATAAATTGAAATCATACATTTTCAAAATTCGCTCTAAGCTTAGGCTCTTATTGCATAAAACATGCCCAAAAGTTACTGATTTATAATCAATTAAGTTGTCGCCTATTTAATTAAATGAAAGAGAGAAAAACTTATAAGAAAGAGCCAACCCAAACCCAAAAAAAAAGAAGATTTTTAGGCTTAATTATAAAACAAAAAAGGTGTTAGCTGCTCTCAGTTATCTAATTCTATGATTAGTTTTGCAATTATTGGACATTTAGGATGAAAGGGTGCTAAATAGGTGAGAGTAAAGACAACCATTTATTCAAGAAAAACTAAAAAGTAAATATTAATAAAGGATAAGATGAATATGAAGGTGAATATATACTAAATGTTGATATATAAAATAAATATGACTTCAAGAAATGGACTTAAACCAAATAGTAAGACTTTTTGAAACTAATTTAATTTGGATTTAACTTAGTTTAAAACGAATGAGATCATATGATCTAGAATTTATACAAAATAGTATCACTTTGATTAAATCATCTTAAATGGAATGGAATCAAATATGATATTGATTCTAAGATGTCTTGGATTTGATTAATTTGATTTATATAACCTAACATGGTATGATGAAATGAACTTAAATAATAATTATTTAATATTATACTCACTTAAAAGCTCTAACTTTTAAGTACTATCATTGATCCTCTCAACAACTTGAAATGGAGTATTTTCTCTTGGTTGTAACCAAGACCATCTTTGTAATGAGAATATTTCCTTCCTTATTTGCACCTAAACCTAATCATCAAGTTTAAAGATAACTCATCTTCTAACCTTTTTGCTTTGGTTACATATTGCTCATTTTTCTTTTTTTATTTGATACTTTACAAATTTGTGAAGTTGTTTCACCATTTTCACTTTCTTCTTCCCATCCAAACTAACTCTTTCATCAATAGGTAAAGATAACAAATTCAAAGGAGATAGTAGGTTAAAACCATAAATAGTCTCAAATGGTGAATAATCATTATACGAATATATACTCCTATTATATACAAACTTAACAAATGACAATCCGGCTTCCTAATTCTTTAAGTTTCTTTGAATGATATCATGAAGTAAAATGGATAAGGGATTATTTACTACTTTAGTTTGATCATCAGTTTGAATATGACTAGTTAACAATAATAACTTTATTCCTAACTAGCCCACAACACTTTCTAGAAGTAATTAAGGAACATAGTATTCCTTACTATACTCTTAAGAACTCCATATAATCGTACAACTTCTCTTAAGAATAAATTATCAATATAGTTTGCATTATCAATTTATTACAAGAAATAAAGTACTCTATCTTAGAGACCCTATCAACTACCACAAATATATTTTCTTTACCTTTGTTCGGCCTAAGTAATACTTGTGAAAAAGTCAATAGGAATATCTACAATTCACTAGGTACCTATAAGGCTGTTTATAATCTATGTTATAAAACCCAAGATTTAGCCTTTCTAAAATTGATGCACCTATTACACATCATGCTTTATCTTAGTCCAAAAAAATGCTTATGTAACATGTCTAATGTATTTTTTATACCAAAAAGACCTATTAAACCTCTACCATATACCTTGTGTGCATAAACTTATACATAGTTTAGAACATATAATTTATTTTTTATGAAATAATTACCCATTATGCCTGTAAAAATTATCAAATTCCACATTTTAACATGCCAAATATACATTACTAAAGTCAATGTCATTAGCATGCAATTCCATCATATGTTTAAATCCTAACAATTGCACACTTAAGGAAGTAAGAAAAACATACTAAGATCATACATTAACAACCATTTTTTCAATAGCTTTTTTAATTCTTAATGACATTTGGAAATCTTTCAACGAATTCCATCCATCTAATATGGCACTTGTTCAACTTACCTTATCCCTTTAGATGCTATAACTATTCATGGTTAGTATGTATAATAAACTTTTAGGCCATAGGTAATGTTGCCGCTCTATAATTCTCTTACCAATTAGTAAACTCTCATATATAATATACATTACTTAACTCTTTTAGTCTATAGAATGCCTAAGGCAAATGAACATATCATTGTTTAGTATAGGGTTTAGAGTTCCAAGTGTCAATTTTATAAGGACTATAAGTACTAGTAATGATTCTTTTTCTATTATCTAATTGAAAATTAAGATGATGGTGATAATTCATATTTAAAATTAAACTAATAAATTAAAGAAAAATCAACACAATAAAAAAAACTAAAAAATAAAACAGTACAACTAAAACAGTAAAATAGAAGTACTTTTATTTCAAATTCCCACTAAGATTTCTCATTCATGATTTCAATAATTGATAGGATTGAATTATCTTATATTTTCCTATGCATTTACATGTGATTTCAATCCTATTTTTAAGATAAAATGCTTAATTTGTGTTCAATTTGTGTTGACTACTAGGTCGGATATATTGATATATTTTTGAGACTAAAAAGACAAGATTTTCTAAAGCAAATTAGAGCACAATTTTTTTACCAAGTAAAAGGCAAAAAAATTGAAATTGAATTTTTGATCTGTGCGCTGCGATGCGTGAAACGCAGCAACGCAGTGAACAAACTTTTTACTAATAATTTACAATTTCAACAGGATATGAGAGCAAGCCAACAAAGCATGGAATACCAAATGAGTCAAATGGCAGTAAGGCTCAATCACCTGGAATCGCATGGTGGAGGAAAATTGTCATCACAACCCGAGGTAAACTCGAAGAATGTTAGTGCCATAACCCTAAGAGGCGGAAAGGAGATTGAAGGTCCCAAAAGAACCCCAACAAAGATTGCTACCGAGGAAGAGATCGAGAAGGAATTGAAAAAGGAAGAAAATTCGTCATCAAGTACGAAGGTAAATGTCAAAAGTCCCAATATTACTAAAACTAACCCTCCACCTTTTCCGAGTAGATTAACGAGGCCAAACAAGGAGGACAAGGATAAAGAGATATTGGAGATTTTCTGAAGGTAGAAGTCAACATACCTTTGCTCGACGCAATCAAGCAAGTGCCAAGGTACGCCAAATTCCTAAAAGAACTATGTACACATAAGAGGAAATTGAGGGTTGATGAGAAAGTGATGATGGGTGAGAATGTGTCGGCGGTATTCAGAAAGAAGATGCCTCCAAAATGTTGGGATCTAGGTATGTTCACTATTCCTTGCAAAATTGGTAATACTGTGATCAGTAGAGCAATGTTAGATTTGGGTGCTTCTATTAATGTGATGCCTCATTTGATTTATGCTTCTTTGAATTTGGGCCCTTTGAAAAAAAACGAATGTAGTCATCCAATTGGCCGATCGCACTGATGCTTATCCTGATGGTGTGGTTGATGATGTTTTGGTGTAGGTGAATGAGTTAGTGTTTCCTGCAAACTTTTATGTTGTGGATATGAAAGATAACACCTCATGTAATAATCAATTCATTCTAAAATTTATTGGACCACAGAAATTTCTAAATTATACCAATATCTTTCTCAAAACTATTAGCACCTAATTGTAGGTTGACTAATTAAAATCTATTTTTAATTAAATCCCATAGAATTGCATTAGTGATTTATGAATCTCATTGTTAGGTTTGACCCTAATATAGAGGATCTATGTCGAACTATCTATAGATTTGCATACATTAAATTTATGTATTAGAGTCAATTATGTTAGATCTATATATACATTAAATTTCTCAATCTTAATTGTATAAGATCATACATGAAATAACATGCCAGCAATGTTAACATAAGAATAAAAATGAAAACATAATTGAGTGTTAATGAAATTAAAGAATAAATTAAATTAAAACAAAGTCACTTCAAGATCCACTTTGGGGTTCATCTAATCCAGGTAGCAAAAGATATTTAGCTCATGATAATAGAAAGATAACACCAAAACTAAAGAAAAACCTGGAAATCTTTGAAAACATGGTTGGAATCTTTAAAATCTCTAAAAACTTCACTTTAGTCTGATGAAAATATGCTCTAAAGAGGTTTCCTTGGTTACTTCTTCTTTTCACTGTTATAGGGATCCTGTTTTTATATTTTCTAGCTCCTCCTTTGTTTGCAACTCATATTATTATAGGCCCTAAAATATATCCTAGTTGAAATAATACATGTTTATGAAAGTACATGTGTGATAGGAGTTAGAATTATGCTATGATTAGAATATAAAAGAGATATGACTTGAATTTTTGATCAAGTAGACTATAGTTAGTAAATTGGAATTAGTTGATACCATTAGAGAATTGAGGTGTTTAAATATATATATAGACTAGTAAAATTTTCAAGTGGAAAGATAAGTTGATATATGAAAATTGGAATGATTAAGCCTATGAGTTAGTGACATTTGTCATAGTTGATACATTGACAAATGGCATAGTTAATAAAGCGACAAGTGGCCTAATTAAATTGTGGCATTTGACATCATTCATTAAGTGATAAATGGTTTAATGGAAGTATGAAAAATGGTAGCTTAAGTGCAAGACATATGTGACACATGCAAAGAAACATATGCCTTATGGTGGGAGTGACACCTAGATGGTGATGAAGCAAGTTTTTGCTATGTTGATGAGAGAACAAGATAAAGTCTTACAATTAGGCGAGCAAAACCTGAAGAACTTGCAAAGTAAAGAGGGATGCGGGAAGTTTCGGAGTAAATCTAGAGAGTAGGTGAGATTCGATACGGGTGGACACGCGTAGGCGCACATTAGACAAAAATCTTCGACGAGACGTAAGATTCGGATGTGAGGCCACACGGAGTTGGGAAATTAAATCATGCGAGACTTGAGAGTGCACGAGAAGGCGCAAAGGCATGTAAGACCCCACGAGGATGCGCGAAGGCATACGAGCTCGACAAGGCGCTTAAGCACTTAACTTCGGCGAGGCAGCTCGAAGGTATGCGAACTGTGCGAGGTTTTATGCTAACTCGGTTTGTGACTTGTACTTAGTCATGGAGCGACGAGACGACACCATGAGTGAGCTTGATCATGGAAGATGGACTTGTCCATAAACGTGCATTGATGGACTTATATGCAAATAGGCCGTGGTGAAAACACATCAGCAATGACGTGGCAGCTGTGGATGATGTGGCACATGATGACGTAGCGGATAAGATCACGAGTGGATGAATATCATCTTTAAGAGATAAAGATCAAGTGGAAGGATCATCTGAAGATAGAGGAGATCTTCGTGGATAAGGATAATCTTTCCTAGATAGAGTAGTCTTTTAGATGTGATGTAACTTAATCCTATGAGATAAGATAGGATAAGATTGTAATCTTTGCTAATAGAGTTATAGTAGGACTCTTAGTCATCTGAAGGAGCCTATAAATAACTCATTAGTGTTGAGACCTATTCAGTATTCACTTTTGGAGAGAAATCACTCAGAGAAAAGAGCTTTGAGAGTTGAGAGCTTTTGGTGGGAAGTTCTCATTGTAAGGACTTCGAGTAGGGAGTTCTTTGGATGCTTCGAGTAGGAGGTACTCATGTCTTTTGTTAACATTTTGTTGAGAGTTAATGAAAGAGGTAGCTTCAGCTACATTTAAAAATCTCTTGTTGCTTTCTTTACTTTATTACACTTGTGTTCTTTTTGTGTGTGAGGAAACACTTAAACACTTATGTGGGCGTGAGGTGTTCGAGGGCTAACGGAATTGTTCGGCAACATTCACGTGAGAAGGCTGAATCTTGCTTAAGCAGACCTAAGCGGGATTGCCACACGAAGGTGGGCGCGACTTGCGGTAGGAATTCGGGTCCAAGGAAAACCTTTGTGACACATACCAACATCAGCAAAACCAACACCAAGCAAAATGGCCAATTTTCCAAATCAAAAAAACTTCAAGCGCCTAACTTGAGCAGAGGTGGAGAATCGAAGGGCACGCAGGTTATGTTTTAATTGCGATGAAGTCTATACCAGGGGCCATCGATGCAAACGACTATTTTGGCTTGATGGTATTGAGCAATCTCTACAAGGTGATAAGGAAGAAGGAGAAATCGAAGGAGAATTAGACCCGGAAGTCTCATTGTATGCCATCAACAACAAATAGCAGGGGGTCAAACTATAAAAATCCAAGGAATCAGGGGGAATCACTCTTTATTAAATTCAAGATAGGTCAGCAAATTAAGGCTACCATGGGAGCTGGTAGAGAAACTTCAAGTCACAGTAGCGAATGACAGCACACTAAAAAGCCCAGGTCAATGTCGTGGGGTTCCGCTTACTTTGGGACACTGCTTTATTTACTTGGATTTTTTCTTGCTTACCTTGAATGGAATTGATGGGGTGTTGTGAATACAATGGCTGCAGTCGTTAGGTCCAATATTTTGGGATTTTAAATCCCAACTAATGACTTTTAAAAGACATGACAGAGTTCTAGAACTGCAGGAAATTAATAGTTTACCTTCAACAAATTCAGAACTAAAAGTCATCGAAGTGGCATCAAATTCTGAGATAGAATTGAACCAGCTTCTCATAGAGTTTGCATCAGTATTTCAAGAACCCCAAGGGCTTCCTCCTGCTTGAACTCATGACCACCACATCAATTTAGAGCCAGGAACTATTCCAATAGCGGTCAGGCCCTATCGATACCCACATGCACAAAAAGATGAAATTGAAAAGCAATGTTGAGAGATGTTGGAATGTTGGGCCCCGATTCGTTATAAGCATGTTGAAATTATTTTGAGGCATGTTTTAAAATTATTTTGAGGATTTTAGTTTGATTAATTGTAAATGATTATTTAATGAAGGATTTAGTGAAATTAGATTTGTTGATAAATTATTATTTTGTGAGGTATTATTAGTATTAAAAGGAATTATATGAATTGAGCGTTTTATGAGTTATTAGAATTTAAATAGAATAAGTTGAATTGAAAGAGCAATTAGGAAGTTAAATATGGTTTGAAGGCTTAAGGTTTATTAAGTGGGCTTTGTAGTCTTAGTATGCTATTAACTGAAGAAGATTTGGGCTTTATAGTCAGTTATATTGAAAATAAATGAAGAAGATTGAATCAATTGGGCTTGGGTCCATGTTATGTGTAATTACATGAGCAATTAAATAAGAGATGGAAAATATGTACTCTTGGGCTTGTTAAGTGGGCTTAAGGATTAAATGAGTTAGTGAAATAAAATGCAAAACTTAAGGCTTGTAGGAGAAGCCCACGAAATTTCAGCCCACAAAATAGTTACCTTAGGTTATTAGTTAAGTAGATTAGTAAGTCTTGTAGGAGAAGATTAAGCAAGTGGGCTTTTAGCCCTTTTCCATAGAAAATAAAAAGGAGAAAGCATTAAAACAAAGGGAAGAAGAGTTGTCGTTTGGAGGCTTACAAAAACATAAAAAAGAAAGAAAGAAGCATAATGGAGTGTCGTTTGGATGAAAATGATGGACGAAAATTGAGGAAATAAGGAGAGGCTTGAAGCTTTGTCGTTTTACATAGGTTTTTAAGTTAGAAAGAGTGGTCTCTTAAGTCCTTTTCTAGAACCCACACGAAACCTCCAAGAAGAGAAGCAAAGATGAAAGAGTTGGCCAAGTGGAGAGAAGAAGAAGATGAAGAAAAAGAGGTAGGGTTTTGGTTATTTATGCTTTAGGAAGGTAAGTTTAAGAGATTTCTTCATGGGTAAAGTGGAAAAGAAGAGTTTACCTTCATTGGAAACAAGAAGAGAAGTCGTGGGTCATCTCCAATGGTAAGAAAATTTCGAATTTTTGTGGATTTATAGGTAGGATTGTGTCTTTCATGCTTTCCAAGGGTGATTGGAATGAGTTGAGGGTGAATGAGAAAAGAAGAAGAGTTTTGGAAGTTAAGCTAAAATCTGATTTTCGTGGGATGCTTATGGGTTAGAGGAATTTCGAATTTTGTTGTTTTTATGGATGAGTTTTGATGCTAATGGCTTAGTTAAAGTATGGGTGAGGTGGTGTTGAAGCAATTTCATGTTTTCCCCTTTTCTTAAAAATTTCAGCATTGGTATCATTTGTTAATTCATGGTTTCTTTTTGTTAATTCATGATCTTGCTTAGAAAGGAAGGTTTAAGAAGTTTCGTTAAGAGTAAAAGCAAAAAATCTGATTTCGAGGGTTTCATATAGATAAGAATTTCATGTTGTCGTTTCCTAAAGATTGTGAATTTTGTATCTCTAAGATGGGATTTTGCTTTCATGTTTCAAATGGTGGGTGAAGAGTGTTGTATGAAGTGAATTGTGTAGGAAAGAAAG
>JANKOD010000006.1:13424882-13435515 GCA_026284645.1 Erythroxylum acuminatum | reverse complement strand
TTCGTTAATAATTATAATTTTTGTCGAGGATCCATAATAGCATGGTAACATCGGTGACCGAAACCAAGGTATTTTTCTCATTGATTTTTCAGACTTAATTATTATTTCAATTTGCGATTTTCCTTTCTGATTTTCATTATTATTTCAGTGAGTAACAAAACCCCCTTTTTATTATTTGTGCCATTTGAATTCGTAATTTTCATAATCGCGAAATTCCTCGTGAGAACGATATCTGCTTGCCGCTACTACATTAATTTGTTTTAACGGAAGTGATTTCTTTTATATTTGGTTGCAGGTGACAGCATCACCATAAACAAATCCATAACACATTACATTGTTCAACACCTGATTAAACTCTAATCAAGTAAATCTAACTACAAAGTAATAAACCCCAACTCGATTGTTCATAACAATGTAGTTAAACGTGACAATGTAAACTGCTAATCCAAAGAACATATTAACTATCCAATATTTAACTATAATCAAGTAGTTCCCCCTACAAGTTACAAATCCTATACTAAGGCATTCATAAATCATAGCAAAACTATGGATTAAGCTACTCCCTTTTGAAGCTCGGTAAACTCCAGCCATCACTGCATCTTCAATAGGAAAGAAATGCCAAGCCACGCATAGCAACCGGAAGCCTAACAACTTGCAACGACTCCAAGACATCCATGGTGGACGTCGGCTGTGAAAATGAAGAATAAAACCTATACAATGATTATCCCCAAGGAACCCTGGGTGGCGTCGTGAGTGCTCTCTTTTGTTCTCTTTTCGCTCGTCTCTCCTTTCTCTCTGCCGAATCTCGATCCCCGTAACCTAAGTTGGCAATGTTTATATAGGATGGATCCCCATAACCTAATTTGACGTCGCGACGTGATGCTTTTGCTTGCTCGCCACGGTGGGTGAATTGTTGGACGTTGCAACGTGCTGTTGCTTGTGATGCGCCGCGACGTAGGAATTGGCACAAGTTGCGAGGTGTCTTCTCTTTTATGCACCGCGACGAGATGCTGGTGCTACGTCGCGACGTGCGTTCTTCTGGATGCGTCGCGGAGTGATTCGCCGCGGCATCGAGTCATCTCATGGCTTCTATTTCTTTGTTCCACTTTGGTTATACTCTTTTCGAGTTGGCTCTACTCCCCTTCAGACCTGAAATGAAAAGTAATAATTTGTAATATCAATTGTCCTACGATTTAGGGGAGTACAATTGATAATTAATTATGACAATTCGACCCTCAAATCACATTAATTCAAAACAAGTACTCTTGGGTCAAATTAAGCACAATATCCAACAAAAGGAGCCGAAAAGTATAACAAAAATCTTGAAAATGTCAATAAATAATATAGCAAACTTGGGTTCAATCATCCATCATATCCCCTTTCAAATTCCACTATTTGACTTTGATACACCTTTTAGGACTTCTTTTCTTCCTCCAACTCATAATTATAAGACCCATAACCAACAATCTAAGCTGAGTTGACAAGAAAAAGTCAAGTATCACCTTGCAATCCTTGCAATTAGGTTGATCACTCTGCCTCACAAAGAAGTAGTCAGTTTGAGTTTTCATGGTTTTGCTCTTAAAAATCACTAGGTGCTCCTCATTTTTCTTAAGATATGAGTTAGATATCACCAACTCAAATGCTACCTTGAGATCCAACAAAAGTAGTCCACTATCATTCCTATTATCGTACCTAAAACCTTACGAGTCCATAAATATCTGTCCAAAGTTGCCCTTATATGACCCTTAAAGTCTCATCTTATGATAACTCTCTCGTAAGGGGGGATTTACTAAATCACTTTGTCTAGTCTTCCCATTATTAACGTTTAAGTTGTTCATCCAACTTTACTTGAAGTATATAAACATACATCACATTAAATCCCTTTTATTATGGTAATATCTTCTATTCATTAATCTCAAACTTTTCTTTTTAAAGTAGAAGGAAGTATCTAGATTGGAAACAATTGGAAGATTCTAAGATAGCTAATTCATAAGAATGTTTTCTACAAAAAATTTGATAATTTTGAATTTAATGGGAAATTATCCAATATTTTCAAGTGTACATTATTTGATTTTTAAAGTAAGATTACCCAATTATAAAATTATTTACTAAATAATGAATGTATCATATTATTCCTACTTAATAAAAGAAACTAATTACCACTATGAAATAATTTTGGCTAAGTTAGACCTTCTTCGAGTAAAATATAACTTAAAAATGGTCAAATTGAAAATTTCAAAATTTCAGTAAATTAAAGTTTTAACATTAATGGTGCGATCTTATTTGATAAAAAAAGAACTTATGGAATTTCCGTTATCATTTAAGATTTACTGGTAAATTCATCACCTCTTCTATTTCAAGAAAAATGTACATATATATTTTTAGTTTATTTAGATTAATAAATGTTCTTTAATTGAATGAGAGAAATGAAGTTGGAAATTTATATTTTTTTAATAAAAATTAAAACAAAATTTCTTCAGAAGTTATTGTTCCTAAAATTTTAGTTATTTTTCTCTGAGATCTATGAAATTAATTTATAATAGGACAAAGAGTAATTATATGTAAGCTAGTAAATATGGCCAATGAGACTTGCAGTGGAAGTAAGAAAGTGAAACAATGTAACGCCGTCGTTTTGTCTCTTGACTTTCACGGGCAATTCCCACCCTCTTTTGTGGTTACGTAGTTCGTTTCTCACTCGCGAAACTCCATAACCCTTTTGTCTTTGTTTGCTTTGACGGCCATGACGGAAGTAGCAAGCTCGGTGGTCCACGAGGTACTCGGCCGCGGGCTCCAGGAAGTGGATCAACCAATTGTGGATTATATAATAAACGTCCTCGCCGATGAGGATTTCGATTTCGGCGATGGAGGAGAAGGCGCTTTTGAAGCCATTGGTGAGCTCCTCGTCGCCGCTGAATGCGTCTCTGACTTCGAGGAGTGCCGCCAGGTTCTTTTTTCCATTTATCTTCTTTTTTTCAATAATTTGTGAATATTGAGTAGGGAATCGATACTGTCACAAGAACGCACATTGGCTTATGCTGAAATAATGAACCTCCTTGCTTTAAGAATCTAGATTTGGGGTGCATGTGAGGCGTTGAAATGATGCCTAACTTCAAAATTCGCTAAAGATTTAATCGATCATGGTGAAGTAATTGAACTCGACGGGTGCATTTTCTTTTAAATAAATTTTAGGTATGTAACAAGCTGTCTGAAAAGTTTGGAAAGCATGGGTTGGTGAAAGCAAAACAAACAGTTCGGAGCCTCACAACACCATTTAGAATGAACGAGGGAATGGATGAGGAGGTTAAAAAGAAGAAGCCGGAGTTGATGGATGGCCCTGTCATGTCTGAGCGTGACCGTCAAAAGATGGAGCGGAGAAAGAGGAAGGAGGAGCGCCAAAGGGAGGTATCTGCTGGTCCTTTTTTTCTGTTATTATTTTCGCGTCATAAGTATTTGGTTATTATTTGATGATAGTTTGTACTTATGTCACCAATGGAGGAAGTAACATTTTTCATTCGACTTTTACACCATTAGAAGATATATTCCTTTTTACTATGTAACGGGCTAGTGCACTCAGAGTCTGAGGTTATGTCATTTGGCTATTTCAAATGAAGCTTCCATTTTTTACACTGGCACCAAACTGACCAGATGTTTTTCCATAACTTAACTACCCACATCATTTGCTTGGCTACATTTTAGTTTCCTTTGTATTTTGCAGGCGCAATATCAGATGCATTTAGCAGAAATGGAAGCAGTTAGAGATGGAATGCCTGTAGTATGTGTTAATCATGATAATAGTGGTGGACCTGTTGTAAAGGATCTACACATGGAGAATTTCAATATCTCTGTTGGTGGTCGCGATTTAATTGTAGATGGTTCAGTGACACTTTCTTACGGAAGACATTACGGTAAGTTGCTCTCTATTCTTGCTCTTGACCTTGTCCCAAGAATAGGAAAGCAGAAAAAAGGGGATTTAAAAAAAGTTGACGGGAAATTAGAAATAGGTCAATTGCCAATTCCTCTAGGTGTTTGTTTGGTGATTATATTTGTCTGTCTCTATATCTTGTGTTTAGGCCTTGTTGGAAGAAATGGTACAGGAAAAACAACTTTCCTGAGGCACATGGCTATGCATGCCATTGAAGGTATTCCTCCAAACTGTCAAATTTTACATGTTGAACAGGAAGTGGTTGGCGATGATACGTCTGCCTTGCAATGTGTTCTCAACACTGACCTTGAGAGAAACCAGCTTTTGGAAGAAGAAGCTCTTCTGCTTGCCCAACAGGTGAATCTCTACCTTTCATTAGGGACAATTACAGTTATGATCTCATTATTGCTCATGCCGTATTTTTCTTATGTATGGATGAGCTTATTGTAGAGAGAGTTGGAATTTGAAGGTGAAATTGCAAATGGGAAAACAGATCGTAATGGCTCAACTGGAAAAGATACTATTGCTCGAAGGCTGGAGGAAATCTACAAAAGGCTTGAGATGATTGATGCATATACTGCAGAAGCACGTGCTGCTTCTATTCTTGCTGTCAGTTCCGAATTAATCTGTACTTATTGGGATACAATTATTGTATGGTTGTATTCATAGTGCCAGATATTGGAAGGTTTTGACATCTTATATGCTGTTATATTTTAAGAATTATGTCTAAAACGGAGTTATACAATGTAGAAATAATATCTTAGGCAAATTTGGATCTAAGAAAGTGAGCGTTACGGTTTCATCTGAAAGAGAAAATATATAACCGTGTAGGTCAGTTTTCAAAACGTGATTGCTGCAGTACTTCAACCTGATTTGTGCGTAATTTATTGTAAATTAGTTGAATATGGCTCATTGAGACAGCTAGCTTGAGAATCCACGGTTCTCATGGTTCATTGGATATTTACAGGGCTTAAGTTTCTCCCCGGAGATGCAACGAAAGGCAACTAAAACCTTTTCTGGAGGATGGCGAATGAGGATTGCTCTTGCTCGTGCCTTGTTTATAGAACCTGATTTGTTACTACTTGATGAACCAACGGTGGAGTATAATTTATACCTTCTGTTGTGAAAGATTTTTTTCTGTGAAGCATACTTTGGTTTTAACATTTTCAACTTGTTTTTTCTTTTTCAGAATCACCTTGATCTTCATGCAGTACTGTGGTTGGAATCATACTTGGTGAAATGGCCAAAGACATTTATAGTTGTTTCTCATGCTAGAGAATTCTTGAACACGGTAGCACTAAGCTGATTAGGATTCTAAATCATTGCAATATTCTTTTAACTGTTCCCTTTAAATCAGTTTTCCTTCTCAGGTGGTGACGGACATTCTTCATTTGCAAGGCCAAAAGCTAACCGCATACAAGGGAGACTATGATACATTTGAGAAGACGCGGGAGGAACAACTTAAAAACCAACAGAAGGCATTTGAGACAAATGAGAAAGCGAGGGCTCATATGCAGGTTTTTTTTGATTGGATCAGAAGATTACAATGAGGCTTAATGTTTATTTGTTGTTTGGTGATATCTAGTCTAATCAAATTACTTTTTTTCCATTTATTATTCTGCACTCTAGTATTTCATTTTCCAATTGATAATGATTTCAGTTTTAACAGTAAGGATTCACATCAGGCTCATTTATTGTTGAATTCATGAAAGCATGTGATATGTTTTTTTTTTCAAAAATTAAAGATTGCATTGATTAAATATTTACAATCTAGAGTACAAAAGGTCGATGCTAATCCAAAAGGTCTAGATTACATAGAGTTGTGGTTCCTAATAATCATCTACAACTTGAAAAATAAGGGATACTTGTGAGACCACATAACTAGTATTAATCCAATCCCCATCTTCTTTCATACTACTTGACAGCTTAGTTGCTATTCCTCTTGCCAACATGGCCAATCTGCAATGGAGGAAAATTTCCTGAAAAACCAATTCAATGCTTCGGCTTTGTTGTCTAAAGATTCTGCAATTATGATCCTTCCAGATGAAATACACCAAAGCATGTGATATGTTGCTTGAGCTCATATAACATAAAACATGATATTATGCTTTGCACCATTTCTTTTCCTTTTCCATTGGGTATATGAGCTAGGTCCTACAGTATGTGGTGGTGCCAATTTTTGAAGTCGGTTCTATTGTACCACATTGGCATGTTGGTCACCTTGATATTCAATAGCTATTAGCCTAAAATTCTTTCGCTTGTGCATATGAGTCAATGGTGATTCCAGTAGTTTTGCCTTTTGATTGCTGCAATTGAGTTTTGAAATTGCAATTGCTGAAACCCCTTTTGTTTGACATGATATTCTTATTATAGTGAAATTTCCCTAATCGTACATGCTGTTTAATTGATACCTATATTCTCTTTGATTATGCAGTCCTTTATTGACAAGTTCCGCTATAATGCAAAGAGGGCATCTCTTGTCCAGTCTAGAATCAAGGTTCTTGTAATATCATGATGGTTAATACTAAATTTATGTTTTAAAAAACTATTTCTGTTCTTTTTTTTTTTCCTTAGAATTTTCCTTTTCTTTTCCATTGATGTCTCCAGGCTTTAGAGCGAATGGGTCATGTAGATGAAGTTGTTAATGATCCAGAGTATGGATTACTTTTCTACAGTTTACTTATTCAGTTTTTAGACGTCATCCATTTACTTAAAAAGTTTTTATTTCTTGTCTTTGTTCAATCAGATTCGTGTCTTTAATTTGTTTTTTTCTTTTTTTTTACTTAATATGATGGACAGCTACAAATTTGAATTTCCAACTCCAGATGATAGACCAGGCCCACCTATAATAAGTTTCAGGTACAAATTGGTCTTTTTAATAGCACTAGAAGTTCACTAAAAATTCTTTCTATCGTTATCATCTCTGTTGCTTGTATGTTTGATAGATCTCATCGGTTCGTGTAAAAACTTCCATTTCTTCTGTTATTTGCAATCAAATAACTTGATTAATAGCCAAATAAGTATTGCTGGATCTATGTGCACGTCTATCAATGATGATTGAATATGAAACAGTGATGCTTCATTTGGTTATCCTGGAGGCCCAACACTGTTTAAGAACTTGAATTTTGGGATAGATCTGGACAGCCGCATAGCAAGTAAGGATGCTTTCATTTTGAGAGTTTTTGTTAGCATCACATAAATAATTTGTGCATTTACTCTTTTATTTTAACAGTCCGTGTTATGTTTTGAACATAAGATTTGGAACAATTTCAGAGTGCACTGTCATTGCAAAAGATAGTGCCAAAAGGTATCATCATATGGCATTTCTCTGATGTCCTATTTCTGTTCATTTTGCCAGTGGTGGGGCCTAATGGTATTGGCAAATCGACAATACTAAAACTAATTGCCGGAGAGCTACAGCCAAGCTCAGGCACTGTTTTCCGATCAGCAAAGGCATTTTTACTCTTTCCTTTGATCTTCTACAAACTATGGCAATGCTATTATGTCTCGAAATTTTGTGGCATTAGATTGTACTAGAAGTGGGTGACTTCATAATTTAAAATACAAAGACAGACCTTTACTCATATAGTGAAACCAGAGATTCAAATTTTTATTATCAAGTTTGTCTAGTTTATTCATTGCTCTTATACTATGATGTTTTTGTCATGACTTTCTGATTTTCTTTTACTACTCTTGCTTATTCATTAGATCCTGATGAGAACTAGTATTGTTTGATGTCCAGGTCCGCATTGCTGTGTTTAATCAACATCATGTTGATGGACTAGACCTGTCTTCAAATCCTCTTTTGTATATGATGCGATGCTTCCCTGTGAGTACTTTTGATGCATAATTCTGTCATTCTCTTTGTTCAAGCTATTTTTTATTTCAATGAGCAAGGAATTGAGCTTTTAGATATCTTATATAAAAAGTGTCTATAAAACAGACTCATCTTTATGTGTCCATAATATACTTAGTATGAAGTTACTAAAGCCAAGAGGAGGGCTTTGTATCACGTCAATATAATATTTTGGAAGGATATATGGTTTGAAATTTATTGTTGACCATCCATCTTGTTCGTTTTAAATGCCCTCATGCAGGGAGTACCTGATCAAAAGCTACGTGCTCACTTAGGTTCTTTTGGTGTAACGGGAAATCTTGCTCTTCAACCGATGTACACATTATCTGGTATATTTCCTTTTCCAATGCTTTGCTGGTTATGATGGAAACAAGATTTAGATTGATCTGCTTGAATATGTATTAGCGAGGTTTATTATTGGGTGCTAAAATTTCGGTTCAGAGGCTTGCCTGGAACCAAAAGTACAGGTTAAATATTTATGCTTGATGGATGATCTGTTTGTGGTGGACTTGTGTCTGTGGTCTTGTCCAAAGTGTTTAGTAAACATTTTGATGGTGCGTTTGATATTGTGCGCTGTTTATTAGGAGGCCAGAAAAGCAGGGTAGCATTTGCAAAGATAACCTTTAAGAAACCCCACATAATATTGCTCGACGAACCATCCAATCATCTTGTAAGTTATTTCCCTTTCTCCATTTTCTCTTTGTACCATTGGATGTAGGAAATGGCGGTAACTATTGGAACATGTAATTATTAGATTTATTGGCGACTTTGCCTTGACTGCTGTTTCTATCGTGGACTAAGTTATTATCGGTTGCAGGCATTTTTCCCTCCTCTTCAAAACTCTTTCTTTATCTTGGATAACATGAGATTAACAATGATTTTATTAGCAAAATACTCAATATTGAATAAGTATTTGACCTCCGATTCTCAAAACAACCATTCATATATTTTCTTTTTCAATAGTTCCTGTTATTACTATCATCTGCATAACTCAATCATAATCACCAACAAGATGATTGATGAATGGTCTAGCAACATATACTTAATTGTCTTAAGATTATTTTTTTCTTGTCATCATCAGGCTCTTGTAAGTGTTTTGTGAGGGGGTCTTAAATTTCTTTTTTCAATTGGAATGTAGGATTTGGATGCTGTGGAGGCGTTGATACAAGGGCTTGTACTGTTTCAAGGAGGGATTCTGATGGTACCATGATCAATGATTTAAGTCTAGTATATTGGAATGGATGATATTAAATGTTTGCTGATGCCATTTTTTGACATGATTCAGGTTAGTCATGATGAGCATCTAATATCTGGTAGCGTGGAGGAGCTATGGGTGGTATCCGAAGGAAAAGTGGCACCATTTCAAGGAACATTCCAGGATTACAAGAAGATACTCCAATCATCTTAACTGTAATGTACACGCCCTGCATCTATGACACTTAAATCATACGAGTAATGGACATTATTTTCTACACCCGTTATAAACATAGCTTTCTGGACATCGTCCCAACCTGCACGCTGACTTTCGAATCTTTTCTTGATTGAAAATTTTTATATTAAATAATAAAATTCTGATGATTTTTTTTAATTTTTGTGAAAATAGTCAAGTTTTCTGCTTATTATTTGCTGCTCTGTTATGTCAAGGAAAGCTAATTAAATGAATTATTTAATAAAATTAAGAAATCATTGCAATAGTCGGGACACTATATTTTTTATTAAATTAAATTAATGAAAAGCAATTAATTATTGCCAAAAACAGTTTGTTCGATGTCATGGTACTTTACTTTTAAGAAATATATTCACAATTATAAATTATATAATCAAGGTAAACTTGAAAAGGATATGTTTTAAGCGTTAAGGTTATTGGCGATTTATTTATTAATAAGTTGAATTTTTTAATGATTTTATGAAAATCAAAGTTAAAATACAACATGATAAAAGCTTCAATTGATTTTCCAAACTTTGTTTTTCTGTTTCTGAGAAATCCTGTAGGATTATAACTTCATTAATAATGATTAAAGATTGTTAAATATAAGATACCACTTGAAGTAACTCCAAAATAAGAAACACTTGCTGTGCTAATTTTAGTAGTTGTGCGCTGGAGTGAGGATTTTTGTATTAAATAATCCAATTCTTCATATTTAGTTATCCTAATGAAATTTCTTATTATTTATGTGAAAATAATTATTCTTTTAGTTTCCTGCTGTGTAAACCCCAGTTCAAGTTTTCTGCTTGCCATTTGCTGCTTTATTATGTCAAGGAAGAGAAGTTTTACCTATTGTAAAGCTAATTAAATAAATTATTTATAAATCATTGTAAATACTTGGGACAATATATTTTTCTTAAATTAATAAAAAGTTGTTCATTATTGCAAAAAATAGCTTATTCTTTTAAAGGACAGCTGTTGATCTCATGACACTTTACTTCTAAGAAATTTATTCATAAGTATAAATTATATTATGTAAATGATAATTTATATGACCAAAAGTTAAAAATATCTAATTAGATACAAGATTACAGCACAACAAAATCTTCAATTAAATTTCCAAATTCTAATTTTCTTTCTTGAGGGTTTTTGAGAAATTTGGAAAATTATAACCTCATTAATAATTTCTTCAAAATTAAAACAATAATATTAATGAAGGAACTCCAAGAAGAGTTACAAAGCTTCATAGACAATACAGGGTAAAAGAGGTAAGAAGTTCATTAATAAATTCAATCTTATTGGACTTTGATAATTCAAGCTCTAATAAGCCCAAAATTAATTTAATCTCATTGGAATTAATTCTAGCTTATTAACTAAATGTCATTCCACTAAAGACAATTAGTTGAACTCTTGAATTATTAAATATTAT
>JANKOD010000006.1:13386886-13402019 GCA_026284645.1 Erythroxylum acuminatum | reverse complement strand
AATAATATGTTTAAAAATTATCTTTTATATATAATATATAAAATAAAAATTTATATATTTATTAATCACCGGTTCAAACACGGTTAAATTTCGGTTGAACCATTAACTTTTGAATTAGTTACTTCTCCGGTTCAATCATCGGTCTGGTTTTTAAAACATTGCTTTTAAGTTTATACTTCGTAGAACGCATATTTCTGCTGTCCAATAAGCGGAAACAAGAAGAATGGATAATCGGTAATTTCAGACAAATGAATTGTTATCTACCTATGTTCTGCCATTGGTTGGGGGATTTCTATCAGGATAGAATAAAATTGGACGAAAGAGGAATAAAAATAAAAAATCGATCATTCTCTAACAAATATCGATCATTCACGCATTCGTTGTCTTGGTTTTGTTGAATGATGATTTATTAATAGAAATAACATACACCTAGGACTGTAGCTTCAATACAACCTTCTGTCACCTGGGAAACAATCACCATGCCTCCTGATGCTACCACATAGAACGTTTAAGGCAATCTTCTAGATTTTAATGGAAGAAATGAGAGAAAAGGACCCTATGCACGCTGTACTTGGAAGACTAAACTGTCAAAGACGCGTTTAGATGTTTCCCAAACTTTTATGTTGTTGAAGTGACCACTCTAGAATATTTTGAAATCATTCGCATATTATATACATTTGACTTGAAATATGAACACAAAAAAGTTATATGGTGACGGAGGAGATGACTAGCCAAATAAATTCGCTTTTGAATATTGATTTCATGAATCTTTTGTCAAAATTTGCTTAACCCCTTGAAGGGTATTAGAGAATTATCAGTAACGAGCCTCCTAAGCATAAAACCACTCTAGAATCACATAAAACAGCTCCTATGATATACTTGATTATTCATCTTAGCCCTTGTATTTTTAATTCGTTCACCTTAGCTCCTGTGTTTTTTATTCTCATTCAAGATACCCTAATTGGGTATTTTCGAACAAATTTGCCCTTAGATTATTGAAATACATTTTTTTAATCTCTTGATTCCAAGGGCAAATTTGTCCGAAAATACCTAATTGGGGTATCTTGAATGAGAATAAAAAACACAGGAGCTAAGGTGAACGAATTAAAAACACAAGGGCTAAAATGAATAATCAAGTATATCACAGGGGCTCTTTTATAGGATTTGCCATCGATCCAGAGATTAGTCATTTTTGTGGGGCTGTAGACTGTAATTTTAAGTATTAAAATATGATTGGCCAGAAAAAAGAATTGATTAAACATTATTTGCAATTGAATGAACCAATTTTAATAGAATCCACTTAAGAGAAATGAGCAAAGGGAACCGACTAAGCCGCTGAAATCGCCGTTGTTCGTTTGACATCAATGGCTGGCGCCACTGGTGGAACCACTTCTTCCAGTCTCTCACCTGCTCCTCCACCTCCCAAAATACTATTAGCTAAGCCCGGTCTGATAACTGGTGGCCCGATTCCTTCCAAATTTGGTCGCAGCGCTGGGGAAGGCGATGCGACACAGCATCGCTCACGTCTACCTCCCATTAGTTCCCTCAATCTGCTCTCTGATTCCTGGGAATTCCACATCGATCGTTTCCTCCCTGTAATTCCTACCTTCTTTCCTTGTCCCTTTGCATGCTGCGCCTATGTAATTGATTTGATTGCAAGGAGTAAGTAGTTACCCTGATGTCATGATTAGCGCAGTTTCTGACAGAGAATACAGATTTCAAAGTCGTGGGAGTGATTGGGCCACAGGGAGTGGGCAAATCTACTATATTGAATGAGCTTTATGGCTATGACGGAAGCTCACCCGGTTAGTGTTGCCACTGACTCCAACTTAATTGTTTTGTTGCTTACTGTGCATTTTATCTATTGCTCGAAATAAAATATTTACAGTTTATAGTTATATTATCATCTCATAGTAATCATTTTCACTGTGTGCATTGTTAATTATCCGGATTCTATTGAAGCTGTTGTCGCAATAAGATCAGTAAGATGGAGCAATATTGTTATGTTTATGTGTCAAGTAGAAAGTCTTGTTTGTTGGAGGATATGCTTTGTGTACTTTGAAGATTGAAGTTTGCTTCTTTGTCTGGTGATGTTTTAAGGTAATTCTTATCCAAAATCATGAATGGGTGTGCCTACATCCGGATTTAATTTTGGTACACCTTAGTCTCTGTCTATCCCAATAAGGTTTGAGTTTACTGAACCTTGTATGAACATTGTTTCTGTTAAAAACTCTGTAATTATGCATCTCGGTGGTCCATTATCAATTAAAAGCAGGTTGATTTCTTTTTCTTGAATGTCCATTATTGCTGCTGTCATTTGTTTCCATATCAACCATCATTTTAAAGCTACTTCAGAGATTAACTTTTCTAGGATGCAGGAATGCTGCCACCATTTACTACACAGTCAGAAGACAGCAGAGCTATGGCAAGGCATTGTACAGTTGGCATCGAGCCAAGGATATCTGCTGAGCGACTTATACTTCTTGACACACAGGTTTTTGTATTTGCTTTCAAACTTCTGTGTATTGGAAGGATAGACATTATGATTACTTCTATGATATGTCATATCTTTTTAAAATTTGATGAAAAGCCTAAGATCCTTAACTTGTCATATGCGCATTGTATCATGTTAAGGCTAAGATCATGTCTAAATACCGGTAACTATGTGCAATGAAATAATAGAGTTTAACTGGAACAAGGAATGGTTGATTGGTAACTGTTTAATATTGAATTAATGCAGAATGTAAAAGCATAGACTTGTGTAACTCTTGTGTAAAAGATAGAGAAAGAGAGAAAACGAAAAATATTGTTCAGTCTTATTTTACTAGGCTCATAGTACAATATATATACAGTAACTATATGGGCCATGGACCCTGACAAACTAAAGCCTACTGTTAAACCTAACTAATACAATATAAGTTATATATATAATATATACAATTCAACACTCCCCAAGCTGGAGCATATAAGTCGTATGCACTAAGCTTCTTACAAATAAATCCAATACGAGGACCCTGTAAAGACTTAGTGAAAATATCTGCTAGCTGGTCATTTGAGCTGACATAACTATTAGCAATACAACCCGATAAGGCCTTCTCTCATATAAAATGACAGTCAATTTTAATGTTTTTGGTCCTCTCATGAATTACTGGGTTGGAGGCAATATAAAGTGTAGCTTGATTATCGTAAAGAAGCTTCCTCTGTGACACTTTTGCAAATTTTAACCCATGAATCAACTGTTTCAACCATAGGAGTTCACAGGTTACCAAAGCCATAGCACGAATATAAAGCCATAGCACGATATTCGGCTTCTGCACTTGATGTAGCAACAACTGCTTGTTTCTTGCTCTTCCAAGACACTAGATTACCTCCAACAAAGATGCAATATCCTGAAGTAGACTGTCTATCAGATGGGGATCCTGCCCAACTAGCATCAACATATCCAATCACCTTTGTATTACCCATATTCTCATACAATAGTCCTTTGCCTAGTGCCCATTTGATATATCTCAGAATACGAACAGCTGCATCCTAATGACTATCACATGGAGACTAGAAGAACTGAGTGATGACACTAACTGCAAAGGAGATATCAGGCTGAGTAATAGTAAGATAATTAAGCTTACCAACTAGTCTCCGATACTTACCTGGATTTGCAAGAGGCTCCCCCTGTTCCGGTAAAGTTTTAATTAGGATTCATAGGAGAGTCTATACGTTTGCAATCTAACATGTCAGTTTCTTCTAGAATATCCAATGCAATGCATACTTTCTCTGAGAAATAACAACTCCAGAGCTAGACTATGCAACTTCTATACCAAGAAAGTACTTGAGTAATCCCAAATCCTTAGTCTGAAAATGACTAAACAAATGTTGCTTCAGCTGATCAATACCATCCTGATCACTACCAGTGATAACAATATCATAGTAGACAACAAGATAAATGCATTACCCTTATGACGAATGTCTATAGAAAACAGAATGATCTGACTCAGTTTGAATCATACCAAACTCTGGCAAGACAGCACTGAAGCAACCAAACCAAGCCCGTGGAGATTGTTTCTGACCATACAGTGAGCAACGGAGTTATGTACCATACCAGACTCCCCCTGAGCAGCAAAGCTAGGTGGTTGCTCCACATAGATTTCCTCCTCAAGCTCACCATGTAAAAAGGCATTCTTAATGTCCAACTGATGTAAGGGCCAGTGCCGTATATTAGCCATAGAAACAGTTGAACAGAAGACATTTTTGCAACAGGAGAAAATGTATCACCATAGTGCAGCCCATAAATTTGAGTATATCCCTTTGCCACTAGATGGGCCTTGTAACGATCAGTTGTACTATCCGGACCAACCTTATCAGCGTAAACCCAATGACACCCAAGAGTAGGATGACCAGGAGACAAAGGAACCAAATCCTAGGTACCATTATCATGTAAAGCAGTCATCTCTTCTACCCTAGCTTGTCGCCACCTAGAATTTGAAAGTGCCTCACCAATAGTTTTAGGGACAGAAACGGAGGATAAAGAAGACACAAAAGCAAAATAGGGTGAAGACAAGCGATGATAACTAAGAAAAGTGTAAATGGGATGAGGGTTACGAGTAGACCGTGTACCTTTTCGAAGAGCAGTAGGAAACTGATCAGCAACAGGTAAGGTCTTGGCTGATTGAGATGCTATGGCTGGGTGTGAGTTAGAGATGTCATCTGGTGCAGAAGGAGCAGCGATGTCAGAAGTAGTATGTAGATCCAGAGTAGGAGAGGAGTTGATGTCTACTGGAGGTTGAGATGGAGGATGACGATGATACACTTGCAATGGTGCAGGAGGTAGAATAGTTTCATGTGACTGAATAGGCATAAGAGGGGGAACAAGAATTATTTCAGACATCGAGTGACTCTCAGAAGAACAATAAGAAAAGAATGGAGATGTCTCAAAGAATGTAACATCAACAAAAATGAAGTAACACTGAGTAGTTGGAGAATAACACTTGTAACCTTTTTGAAGACGGGAGCAACCAAGGAAAATGCATTTGGTGGAACGTGCAGAGAGTTTATCCTGACCAGGGACAAAGTTATGGACAAAATAGGTGCAACCAAAAACTCAAAGAGGAAGAAGATATAACGGTTGACGAGGAAACATGATAGAATAAGGAATCTTGTACTGTAAAACAAAAGAAGGCATCCGGTTAATTAAGTCTGCAGTGAGAATGGCATCAGCCCAACAACGAAAGGGAACCTGATGATGTAAGAGAAGGGTGCGGGTAGTTTCAACAAGATGTCTATTTTTGCGCTCAGCCACCACATTCTGTTGTGGTGTATAAGCACATGAGGACTGATGAAGAATTCCTTTTGACGAAATAAAAGTATTAAAGGCAGCAGAAAAATATTCTCGAACATTATCACAGTGTAATACACAGATGGATGTATTAAATTGGGTCTGAATTTCAGCACAAAAAGATTCAAAGATATAAAACAATTCTGAACAAATTTTCATTAAAAACAACCAAGTGCAACGAGAGTAATAATCAATAAAGGTTACAAAATATTGAAGCCTACAACTGAGTTGACACGACAATGACCCCAAACATCATAATGAACTAACTCAAATGAGGATGCAACCCGATTATTGACTCGCTTTGGAAACAAAGTTCGAGACTATTTTCCAAGCTGATAGGACTCACAACTAAAAGATGACAAATTAGATAGACTAGGAACAAGCTTCTGAAGCTTCACCAAACATGGATGACCCAAATGGTTGTAAAGGAGAGTTGGAAACTTGACAGCAGTGCAAGCAACTAAAGGACTGATGTGATAAAGGCCTTGTGACTCACGCTATGCGCCAATCATCTGTCTCATACCTCAGTCTTAAATAAGTATAGAATCACAGTCAAAGATAATAGAACAATTCAAGGCACTTGTAAGTTTGCTAATAGAAACCAAATTAAATGGACAGTGATGAATATAAAGGATAGACTCCAAAGGCAACGAGGGAAGAGGACGAGCACGACCTACAGCTTTAGCAACCATTTTGGATCCATTAGCTAAAGTAACAAAAGGTAAAGAAGTGGCAGTAGCAAATTGTGAAAACATACGGGGGTTACTAGAAATATGGTCCGAAGCACCTGAATCAAGGACCCAAAGTCCTAAGTAAGACGACTGAAAAAGGAACGCAACCTAGTTACTAGTGTGGGCAACAGTGACTAAAGAGGCTGCAGGTGAAGAGGATTGCTTAAACCTGAGGTACTTTTGATAATCAACACCAGCAAGAGTTAAGGATGGCGGTGATTGGGCATTGGACGGAGAATCTTCAGAGTGAGCAACATTGGCCCGAGCAGGATGGTCATGTGGCCTGTAACATTTCTCCTTCGTACATCCCCAGCTATGACAATAATTACATTTAGGGTGATTACTCCGATTACCCCCACGATCATCCTTTTGTTTACCTCGACGACTATCTTGAGCCTGAGAAGCTGAGATTGAATTCTCACTAGTAGAATCACTCGATATTGTAGGAATCAAGGAAACACGAAGAAGGCGAGCAAAAACATCATCCATAGTGGGCACAGAAGTCATCCATAGTGGCAAAGGTACAAAGCATAAAGAACTTATCCCTCTGAGCTAGATCTTCCGGTGCAGTCTGACTCGCAGGTAAAAGAGAATTATACTTAGCTTTGATATATGCCGTCCGACCAAGAAACTTTGGAAGTGCCATACCTTGTTGCCAATTAATTAATTCAGACACATAGGCGCTGGATGTCATTAGTGTAGAGAGTTTTCGCTTGATTCCAAGAGTCATAGCAATTTGTATAATTGGTATAAATTAGGCGAAGAGAAGGGTCAACCAATTGCCATAAGAGACTACACAACAAGGCATCAGCTCTTAGCCATGCTCCTTTGTTTGTTTTCTCATCTTCAGCCTTGGTGGTCAGATGATCTTTCAAGCCTTGACGCATACACCGCAATTCAATGCTCTTGGACCAAGACACATAATTAGAGCTTCCCATCAACTTATCCGTAGCAATTGTTGGAGACGGAAATAACATGCTCGAAAAAGGACCCGACTTGTTTGATGAATCAGCACCCAACATGTTTGGATCAAAGGCAGCTCCAAGAAGGATCCAAAGTAAGTGAAAAGAGCAAAAATGGCACAAAACAGGTGTGGAAATTGACTGGAATGATCACGGCTGCACGTGCGGGGGTGGACGTGAGTCGGATTTTAGGGATAGGCCAGCCATGATCTCCTAATTCCAAGGGTATGGTCGGTGACTTCAACTGGTCACTGGTTTGGCAGGGTTGAGCTCCGAAAGGTGAGACAACGATAGTGGACTCCGACGGAGCATGGCGATGATTCTAACAACAACACTCTAGAGTTAGGTCGACGGAAGGATCCTGAACACGGTGGATCCTGAACACGGTGGTGTGGTCAGGTTTTCCAACAGTTACTGGAGAAAAGGGACAGACCTAAGCGGACGTCGGAGGAAGAGAGAAAAACCCCAACAAAAAGTTTTCCTGGCCGTCAGTGAGAGAGAGAATTTTAGGGTTTTCTCAACCTAGCTCTGATACCTTGTAAAATTTAGAGAGAGAGAAAACCCTAGAGGAAAAATATTGTTCTATCTTATTTTACTAGGCTCGTGGTACAATATATATACAGTAACTATATGGGCCATGGACCCTGACAAACTACAGCCTAGTGTTGAACCTAACTAATACAAAATAAGCTATATTTACAATATATACAATTCAACATCTTGTATGAACCTTTTTTTTAATATGGTGTTATTTTATGGTTTCAACCTACTCATTTAGTATCTCTCTCTTTTTCAGCAATTTTGCACGTGTCTTTAGATTGCTTTTTGTAGTTTTCAAGTGAAAGTTGGACAAGATAACCAGTTGCACACTATAATTTTTACTTCCCTTTTTATGTGTAACCATAACTCTCATATCCTTCATAGTTTAATAGTTATTTAAGAATTTGGAGAAAAACTATGCGTTTTGTTCATTTTTATTTCCATCATTTGATATGTTTTTCTATTAATGTACAGGCTGTTTTTAGCTCGTCTGTTTTGGCTGAGATGACTAGATCGGATAGCACATCCACAATATCAGTTTTAAGTGGTGAAAATCTATCAGCCGAGTTAGCTAATGAACTCATGGCCATCCAGGTAACCGAACAAAAAGTCTATTTATTTGTAGTTGTTGTAGTTGCAGTATTTGTTCTTGCATTGGTCTTTCATGTTTGATCAACTTCGTAAACCATAATTCTGAAGTTAAGTGAAGAGAAAATATATAACTGAAGTTCTATATTCTTGGCATGCTGTAAGGAATTCTTATAGCTCGGTGTGCTCCTTGCATCCGTTTGCAATGTTCTGCTGGTGGTTTCAGATGAAGTTCAGGATGATAACATGTGGCGTTTATTGTCTACGGTATGATGTCTTACCTGGCTTCTTTTCATAGTACTGCTCGAGAGCTTTTGTTTCAAAAACAATTTAAAGGAATTTAATAGTCGTAATCCATGTAGGTGGTAATTAAGCTTCCAAACGAATAGTTCAATGGAAGTTAGTGGTAGTATTCCATGGAACAGTACCTAATCTTGCTAAGGAAATAATTTTTTGCATGACCAAAGGACCCTTGGACTTTGATTGACTATTTTGTTTTCCTAAGCTTCAATTTTTTAGCCCATTGATTTAAAAATGTACAAGATTTTTTACATTATAGAACATATCCTTAAGAATCTCATGCAATCTTGCAAATGCAGACCTGGATTATCTAATCTCCACACTCAACAGATTGCTGATAGTAGTTAGTTAGCTAATGGTTTCAGAGGATGTGTCTTATGATCTCTTTCAGGCTAATGAAATTACTTTTATGTTATGCTCATTTAATTTTTCCTCTCCTTGGTGATGTAATTTTGTAATCCATGGATGTTTTCTCTTTTTTTGTATGTGCAGGTTGACCTGTTGAAACATGGCATACCTGATCCTTCTTTACTAACCACTTCACATTTTCAGAGCTCTACCATTGGATTTGAAAAAGAAAACAAAGATCAAAATTTCAATGGTGAAGAATATATTGCTACTATGGTCTTTGTGCATACCAAGTGAGTAGTCCTTTTGCATTGTATGAACGCATTGCCCCTTGGTGTGGAAAAAACACTTGCTAATAAAGGAGATTAACGATAGTAGTTGAAGATAATTAATGGGCTGTTTCCCCGCTACATGTGATACTTCTTACTTTTCATGCCTTTCATTATATACTACTATTGGCTCGAAATATGACAAAGGTTAAGTTAGGTTTTCCCTGTATGGAATGGCCACGAAGACCCATTGCCTAAGAAGCGAGATTTTTATATTTAATTATTTGCATCCTTGTTTCCTGTTTACTACGTTATTTTGCATAAAGAAGTGAGAACTTATAAGAACTTATATTCCTGTATTTTAAGGCTCCAAGATCAAAATCTTACTCCCCGGTGCTTTATGCAACTAAGGAAGTCGCTGGAAGGGTATTTTGGCTCCTCCTCATTCATCAGAGCAAAACCTTGGAACGTTGCTAAAGATCTCTCTCTGTCTTCAGTAACTACTGTAGAGGATGATGTTACTGATTCGACCTCACGGAATCTATTTCTAATCCCATACAATAACAATGACAATTCACCAAGATCTCAGTACGAAAGCTACATCTCTGCCCTGTGGAAACTGCGAGATCAGGTCTGTATTTGCAACATCAATGAGTTAATCTACAATTGAGTTCCTAAAAATTTTGAATGTTATTTCTCACTGTCGAGAAACTGCTTAATTTGGAAGTGACTTTAGTTTCTTCTCTATTCTCAGGTTTTATCCTTGAATTGCTCTTCCTTCGCAAGAAATGTTTCAGAACGTGACTGGTTAAAGAACTCTGCAAAGATATGGGAGTTAGTTAAAAGCTCTTCAATCATTGCTGACTACGGTCGATCACTTCAAAGCTCAGGAATGTTTAGGAGGTAGATTGCTCCTATTCCTATGTAGTAGTTGTGCGTATCGAGAGGCAGTATATATCGTTATGCGAGCTCCTTTGCTCCTTATGGATGCTTTAACTGCACTATTTTGTTTTGGAACAAGAATGAAATGTTGTTGATCTCTAGAATCCGTTGGCGTAGTGGTTGCTTAAGGACCATTGCTTGTTGATGTCTTAATCCATCCTACGTTTCTCGCCCTTTTGTGGGACAAGTTCATATTTTGGATTTTCTCTTTTAGCTTTACACGCACTTGATTTGGCTTTTATTAGGCTAAAATTCACAATTGGCTAGGTCAGAGAAAGAAAAACTTTTTACTTTTTTGGGTTCTCACGATTATAATATACGCATATTATTATAAGAATGAAAGACACATCTCTGAAGTCTATGTATTTTCAATTTAAATTACTGGCATAACGAGAGGATGTTGAGTCTTTGTTAAAAACAATTACGGAATGGTCATATGGCATTATTTTTAAACGTGACAGTCACATCTCAGTAAATTAAGTGAAAATTAGTAAATTATATATGTAATATGTGTCTGATTTATTGATTATCTTATTTATAATTATTATTTATATTAAAAGTATTATAATATTAGGTTAATTATATTTTAATTTTGAAACTGCACTTGATTTTTTAACTTATTAAAACTAACAAAAGTATCAATAAAATATTTACACTTCCAAAGAGTTTAACTCCATTATTAACATAATTGATGTGGATTAGTACGTTCACTAGTTCTTTTATAATATTTTGAAGGATCAAATTTTCAAGTCTAATTATAAGATTTTAAAGAAGCAATTCTTAGGAGGCAATCAATCATTAGGATTTTTTAGACTTACATTTTTAATTTAGTTTGCATGTTTGTTTTGTTCGTTTGATATTTCTTTGGTGGTGTGTTCTTTACTCATATTTTTTTTGTTTTTGTATTACTAATCTATTAGGTACAATTAGTAAGTATACCTATTATTGATATATACTACAATGGTAAGTAGGGTCCATCCTTCGAAGAAGCTATGTAGATCTAGAAAACTCTAAAACTATTAACTAGTTAAAAATAATAAATAAAAAAGGATTATGGTCATCAATATGATAACAAACAAGAAAGGAATATGATGAATTTTTATTCATCCTTTTTTATGTCCAAAATACAAAAATCAAATAAGAATGTGAACTTATCAATTTTTATCATAAGTTCTCACCAATACGTTTAGAACATTTAATTGAGTTATTTGCAAGGTGAATTACTCTTATATTAGGATTTAGTTCACTCCATTCCTAAATTCTTAAGCATGAGATAAGACGCTACATTGGTATTAACTTTTTTATTCACCAATGTCTTGTTAGTATAAACATCACCAATAATGTAGGAAATATTAAAAATTCCTAGATCATTTAGCTTATGTAGTAAGGTATCTTGTTTTAGTTCATATTTTGTTTTAGGTACAAACTAGAGGAACGAGAACTAAAATGAGCTAAAAACATATCCTAGACGTCTTCATATTAGTGTTCAATCTTATTTGCCTTCATAGAGTAAGAAGGAGATTATTAGGGTGAAAACAGGACAAAGAATGAAATAAATGAAGTTACTGCAACTTACACGATCATGTAAGTCACTAAAAGCATGTAGAAGCTCGAGGATAACATTTTCGCCACTTTTTTAACCTACACAACTGCATATGGACTTATAAGGTTGTGTAAGTGGGCTAAAGGGTCGTGTAAATTGTGTGTAGCTTACTATGAATGGGTAAGTTCACAAATTTTGAGAAAAATGACATGCAAAGGTCACTTACACACCCATATAGCTGACTGTGTATTGTGATTCAACCTCAATTTTTAGTATAAAATGGCATATAAGAGGCCAAATGAGGAATTAAGACATTATGGACAAAAAAGGAGGCAAATTCCTTTCCGTTAGTGCATGTGTATAGTAGTAATGAGATCTCCTCATCAAGACCCTTTATAATTTAATGCCGAGATCAAAAGGACACTGCAAAAGTTGCGTAGGAAAATGATAAGTGCATATTTGAATATAATTATACAACCATATTTTATGTATTTTGCTTAATATTTTATTTTTATTGTATATTTGGTTCTAATTCACTTTAACTGCATTTATAGGTTATAATTGCCTTCAAGGACATAAAGGAGAAGAATTTGGATAACATCATAACATGAGACAAAGATTTTAAGCAAATAAGGAACTACACTCCTGTGTGAAGAAACGATGTAAGTCTCTATAATCGTATGAAGATTCAAGAAATTAATTTATGGTTATGTGGAGTTACACGACCGTGTATGTTGCTCGTGTAAGTCTCTATGTCTATGTGAAATAGTAAATTCAACTATTTTTTGTTATACATGGTCTCTCACATGCTTGTGCAAGTGATCGTATATATTCCAAAACCCTAGATTTTACTATAAAAGGATGTGAGCAGAGGCAAATAGAAAGAGCCGAATTTTGTTGTAGTTTGGAAATGTAAGACACTTAGATTATTTTGGTCAAAGGATATGAATTATGTGTTTACATGTGATGATATGTTGTATGAGTTGAGTGAACCATCGAGGATGGTTACCTTACTAAGTTTGCAAAACTCACCAAAATTGCAACATTATTTTTCAAGCTCAGAGGAGTTACCCCGTTAGACAAACGGGAGTCTAGCCACTACATTCAAGTAAGAGATAGAGGTTGGGATCAGTTTGCGCCTGTATATGTATTTCATTGTTTTGTGACAAAATATGTATTCACAAATACTGCACAATGTGTATATGAATGATTTTGTAATATAATGACATTATGACTAAAATGCTTTGTATCTATAATGGGCCCAAGTGACTAGTGAAATTCTGATGAGTTTTATAATGATTGTAACTCTTATGATTGAAAAATGTTTATGAATAAAATGGGCCAAAATTGATTATTGATTTTTTGCATAGCATGCATTGTTTTGAAAAATTTGTAATGAGTTTGATTGTTGACTGTTCTAGTATGCCACCATCATGGAGTATGTTCTCGAATACCATCGGTATATTTGGGGATATGCCCTATGAGAGTAGGATGCTATAATTTGGTATTAGAGCCCAGATTTAGTATCTTACATGGGTATTTTTCGAAATATGTGCCAAGGTACATACATTTTAGACATGTCTTAGCATGCAGCAGCAACTAATCTCTTGTATGAGTCGCATTTATATGAGTCACACGCATAAGCATTTGTTAAAATTTTGAGCTAATAGAAATAGTGAGAAGAATGATGATCTATCAGAATGTGAGAAAATGAAAGTTTGTCGATATCTAAAAATAAGAAATAGTATATGGTTAGATATGACAGATAAAGATTCAACGCATTGGTATTGGTGGATGTATTATTGAATATGACGTCAATATTGTACTGTGGTGATATATCCTCGAATGTGAAATAGATGTGAATACATTGCCGTGGACTTATTAAGGAAAGTAGTGATATAAATATGGATGACGAGATTTAAAGTGTACAAGCTAAGTTAAAAGAAAATAAAATTTTCTATAACCTTAAGAGGTTGAAAATTTTCTATGACCTTAAGAGGTTGAAGTTGGAATTGAAATGATTATTTGATAAATGTGATAAGAGTTATGATTGAACATAAGAATATGTCTGTGAAATTAAGATCAAAATTTCAGGATAATTATGCATCTATAATTCTAAATTGATTGTGAACATACGTATGTATGACGATATGATGGTAATTAGAAGGTGAGATAATGATAGCGATATATGTAAAAGTTGTCAAGGTTAAGTTTTGTGAGTGCATATCTAATAATAGGATCACCATAACAAGTGAGAATATTGAGCACATATGTATTATATGTGTGGAGATGATACAGGAAGCAATCTATGACTTATTGAATATTTGTTAGTCATAGTTCCCATAATTCAAAGTCTAAGATGAATTAGAGTAACACATGAAAGTACTCATAGTGATCAATTGGGGATAGATTGAGATTGTTAATGATGTTACTATGTGTGATGAATTCGAGGAAAAAGGAAGAAGGGCATAATCGTGGCATAGTCCCCACGATCGAGGACATGCACAAAAGGAGAAGTGTTGTCCATAATCAAATGAGATTAAGGTATCCTTAGCATAAGTTATTAATTGGTGAATTGTCATAAATACATCTCTAGATAAGATGTAATGATCTTGATGGTATATACCCAGGTATAAGAGTAAATGAATATGTTTAATGCTTCAATGAGCCTTATTGTAAAGGATATTCTGATCATATAAGTTATGATGGAAATTGATCTTATTGAGATATTATGAATAGGTTAAATTGATCTTCTTGAGGTACTAAGAATGGTTGATAAGTAATGATGAAAACAATTGATTGATAAAGATTACATGAACAGTATAGATGATAGTAGCAAGAAATCTTCTTTCGAAGAAGAATTTCACTGAATTAGGTTGAGTAGACCAGATGGTTTATTTTTAAGAATGATCAATGAAGGAACAAATCAGAACTGAATACGTAATGAATTAAAAGTGAATATTAGAGTCTCATTCCTAACGCAAACTCAAGTATAAGAGGTTGAACATGCTACAGTGAGTACATGTAGCTTGTTGATCGCGGCTTTGTCGTTCGATTAATTTAATCGACCTCGGAAACCGGTTAAAATAAATAATTCCAAGATTGCAGCAAGCTGAACCTCAGGTCGTCTCTCAATGGAACCGTTATACAATTGATCCTAAGACTAGCCTAAGTTTGAATCATGCAATTAAAGCAATTAAAAGGGGGGGTTTTGGTTTGATTTTAAACTAAGGAAAAGAAAAGTATAAAAGTATATTTTTGGATTTTGGGAAAATTAAGCAGTTGGAAATAAACAAGCTTGAAATCAGATTACTAAAATTCCCTTGAAAATGTGGCTCGGGTTATCATCGTTCAAATTGATTTTCGGGGTTTGAAATCCACTAAGTTTCGAAAACTCAACCTTAAAACTATTTAAGTCCAAGAATTTAATTAATCAACTCGATTAATTAAATCTTGTTAAAACCCTTAGTGTATGATATGGACTAATTCATGCAATAGGTTAATCAGAAAAACACAATCGATTCAACCAAACACAACTAGGCAGATTAAATCAACTAATGCAAATCCGAATAACATACATG
>JANKOD010000006.1:13330626-13354714 GCA_026284645.1 Erythroxylum acuminatum | reverse complement strand
GTAGTAGTAGTAGTAGTAGTAGTAGTAGATGTATTATTATTATTATTATTAAGCATCATTTTCAATTGATTATTATTATTATTATGATATAATTTGTATTTATTATTATTCAAGTTTATTATTATTATATATTTTGAACTTATTTATTAATGTTATTAATTTTGTTGTTATAATAATTATTATTATTATTCGTGATTAATTTGTAATTGTTATTATTATTATTTGTTAATTTTTAACTAATACAAATCATTCGTAATAAAATTATCAATGAATTACATATGTCTAATTATATTAACTACCAGGGGCATTTTCGTCATTGACACAATTTTTTCGTTTTGTCCACTGCAACCAAACACATTCTGCCATCGAGACGGAGACAGTTTTTTCTGTTCTGTCCATCATAACCAAACACCTCACTGTCTCCAATTTTTGTTCCGTTCCGTCTCCAGATGCCGAAGACAACAACTATACGTAGCGATAAAGTTACAACTCTACAGACAACATCCGCTGCAACGGAAATCGAATCAAAAACTGGCGCCTCTTTACTATGGACCATTCTCAATCATTTCCAAAGTGAATAAAGTAACCTATATGTTGAACTTTCAGAAAAATCTACTATCCACCCTACTTTCCATGTATCACAACTAAGGAGCTTTGTTTATGAAAATATTCCTACGTCTAGCCAATTGCCGACCACTGTGACAGACTTGGAGAAAGTTCCAGTAGCAATTTGGGACAGAAGAATGGTGAAACGACACAACAAGGCGGTCATGCAAGTACTTGTACAATGGCAAGGAGAAACTAAGGAGGAAGCTACGTGGGAAATGCTGTTTGAGCTGCAGAAAAGGTTCCTGAAAGTCAACTTGATGGATAAGGTAGTTTTTGAAGGTGGAGGGGATGTTACGAAAATATGACTAACGTGCGACAAAAGGAAGAAGAAGAAAAGAAACGATGTCGAAGATTACATATCAATAAATAAGCAAAGCACAGCGTAAGTGACAATGATCTTAACGGGAAAACTGACGTGATGTGTCTAGATTCTTCAACATACTGTATAAAATAGCCGTTGTAACAGAGTTGGAAATCAATGAAAAATTACGAGTAAACGTTTGATTCCCTTCTCTCTCTGATTTATGATTTATGTGAGCTTAGTCATTAACTCTGTGCTACAAGGGCTCGCAAAAGTCCTTTGTCAAGCGTGCAGCACGGTGTCAAATGGTAGATCCTTGGGTGCTGCTGGTACCCTCGATCAATCTTGCTTAAATTCAGAAAATCTAGGATTTTGGCTTTAAGTTCTCTCTTTCGTAATAGCTTGTGCTTGGTGGCTACTTTGAGACCATTTTCAAATTCAATGTTCAACTTAGAAAAAAAACTATTAATCTAAGTCAAGTATAATTATTTGTATACTGATTATTATATGCGTATACTTAGAAATTGATCAAAGATTTGGGTTGAATGGGATAAAAGTAATTGATTGACAAAAGAAATCTTGTCCTTCGTTTTTCTGCCTACGCTGGGCTGGCGAGACGGTGCTGGTCAAAAACATATTTGTGGATGGGAGATAAACGCATCTCCATTCTCTGCAGGCATCCCATAATAGCAAATACTAAGAACATCCCAACAAGCCTTCTTCAACAGCCTATGCGTATACTTGCCATCACACACGTTTAGGTCGCCCCTCCTCTATCTCCCGACAAATGTCATCCTCCTTTCTCCTTTCCCCAGCCCTCCTCGTTTGTCCTCCCTCTCCTTCTCGCTCTGTTCCTATTTTTTCTCTTTATTACTCAAACTCTTCTCTTTATGGCCTATCCTCCCCATTTACCTTTCCTTCTTGTCATTACAGCCCTGCACGCACCTCCAAACTTTATTCTATGGGTAAAAATCCTCGTCGCTTTTTCAGGGCATCGTGTTCTTCTTCCACCTCTTCAGGGGTTGCAGAAGGTGGAGAATTTGGCAGTAGATATGGCCAAAATGGAGAAGAAGGGGAAGATGATGATGAGGACGGGAGTGGTAGTGAAGAAGAAGTAGAAGAATATATTGAAGCCTATAGTCCTAACTCTGTCTTGCCTGAGAGATGGGATGTCCTCGGTCTTGGTCAGGCTATGGTGGGTTTTATCAATTTCTGTCCTTTTCTGTAGAGACCTATCCCTGCTTGCTTATCTTGAATTTTTAATGCTCAGCACTTGAAGAATTCCCCTGGAAAGAGATGATTGTTGTGACAAGAGGTTTTCTATTAGCTTCTCAGGGCCTTAAAAAGCCTAATTTGTTTCACCCTGCTATTCGTTAATGTCTTGATGAATATGTTAGAAATGAAATAAAAAGGTTTCTTTTTGGGTGAATTGAGTAGCTATCCTGATTTCTTAGGATATAGATGACAAAGCTGCAGATATACGAAAGATATGGTATGTTTTGCCATCCTCTGACCCAATTTATTACGCTGATTAAAGATGATGTAAAATTTACCAACTGGTGTCCTTTAATTTGTACATAATGATAATATAATTAGGTTGTAAGTTGGAGAAAGATTCATCAACATTACAGAAGCATCCCGTACCTGGAAATGCATCCCGCTTTACCCATATTTGCATGTTGTTATTTTGATTCATTGGTAATAATAAAGCTGCTTTCTTTTCTCGTTAAGTGACCTGAATATAATAAATTCTAGCAATCCCGTAGATGTTGGTGATTTCTTTAGATTTTCAATATAGTGGTCCTGATTTGTAAATCTAGTAGAAGACTTCCATTAACTATTATGACTCTTCTCTGTGTCAATAATTTCAGGTAGACTTTTCTGGCATGGTTGATGACAAATTTTTGGAGAGATTGGGACTAGAAAAGGGAACAAGGAAGATTGTAAATCACGAGGAGAGGGGTAGAGTATTGCAGGCTATGGATGGCTGCAGCTATAAGGCAGCTGCTGGTGGATCTCTTTCTAACAGCCTAGTGGCTTTGGCAAGACTCGGTTGTAAGCCGGTTGGTGGCCCCCCCTTAAATGTGGCAATGACAGGAAGTGTAGGAAGTGATCCATTAGGTGGATTCTACAGGTAAGAATCTATTTGATCCATATTGTTATCTTTTATCTCATTTTTGTAATAAAACGTGAAATTGAAGATGTAAACTTCCAAATTTGTAGTTGAATGGCCTGTGACTGGTTAACGGAATTATAGTTCTTATTACTCTTGTGATGTAGGACAAATAGAAGAAATATCAACTACTAGCTAAAACTTACAAAACTAGGAAATATGGGCTGTTGAGTGTTGTCAGGCTACTAAAAATTCAGATTTCAGGTTTGGATTTCAGCTTGGGATGTTGGAATTTCAGATTTGGATATAGGTGAATTTTCAGTTTTGATTGATGGAAACTGAGGTTAGACGTGCTGGAATTTAGTGAGGTAAAGGAGTAATAGAAGGTGGGGAATTAGGAATCACTCTTTGAAAGAAGCATCATACCTTCTAATTGAAAACTCATGTTTATAAAAAAGTTTAGGATATCTTATTGAATGCATAATACACACACACACACACCCGCACACACACATATATAGAAAATTTCTTAGAACCCCTACTCTAGTTGTAAAAGGACTCCTAACTAAAATATCTAAAACAAATTAAGATTCGTTCTCAAAATTCTGTAAGTTTAAGTTCTAAACAACAATGAGAACGAATCTATAACTAGAATAACATATTTAACTCATAGTTACTTCCTATCTAATAAGAAAATCTAGCATAAACTAAATTTTAGCTTTTGTTGTGTTTGCTATCACCTCGGCTCCCACTCTTCTTTTGCCAAATTAAAGCCTGTGGTTGACTAATTCATCCTTTTTTTATTTCTTTTATAAATTCTAAGCTTTTTTTGCATCAATTCCCCCCAGTTTGTCTGAAGTCATCCTCGATGTAAAATGTGACAAATACTAATCATTTAAGTTTTGATTCAACTTATAAAATTTAGATCCAAAAATTTAAATGCTATGTGAAATTGATCTTCCTTTTGTTCACTAGCTCTTGTGGCCACAATTTGTTTATTAAGAACATCCTTTATCTCCCCTTTAGGATGAGGAATGGATATAATTCTCAGAGTTGTAGTAGGAGATTGTGTATCAACATGTCTATGGTAAATAGTTAAGTTCACAACATTTAAGATGGGACTAAATTTCAGATCCCTTGGTAATTCCAAAACATAAGCATATCACTTATCTTCTTGAGGTTCTTATAAGGAGCACTCCATGAATGAAATTTCTTATATTTTTCTTTTGAAAAAAAACTCTACGTGAATCCTTACCATCATCATATCCCCTTCATTGAATTCCATCAATTGACAATGTTCATCACCATTTTCTTTATAAGTCAAGTTACTAGTTGTTATTTTTTGTTGTATCTCATAGAAGATATCCGTCATGTGTTGTGCAAAACTTCAGCTTTAACACTAACTTGCATTATTTTTGGTAAAGAAACCAAATCAATAGACTTCCTTGGTTGAATTCTTGAAACTATCTTAAAAGGACTCTTATCAGTTGACCTATTTATAGAATGGTTGTATGCAAATGCTGTCATAGGAAAAATTAGGTCTCAGTTATTTATCTTGTCCCTGACCAAACATCTTAACAAGTCCTCTAAGCTTCTATTCACCACTTCTGTTTAAAGGTAAGAAAAAGGAAGTTGTAGCTTAGTGTTCAATGTTTTCCATAGAGTTCTCCAAAATAACTCATAAATTTCACATCATGGTAAGAAACAATGATTAAAGGTAATCTATAGAGGCGTACATCCTCTTTGAAGAAGAGTTTAGCAATGTGGAGAACATGATAAGTCTTAACATTGTATTTGTAGATGGTTTCATAACAAAACCACATGGCTTCTCTACAACATAGCTACCAAAAACGTACATCTTGTTGCTTCTTGTAGTCAAATGCACTAACTTGCCATCATTGCTAAATTTTGACTTTGCAAATGCATTCATAACTTCTCCTTTATTCATTTGTTGTGTTGATTTTGAATTTTCATTCAAATCTAGTTCTCCTTCATCACCCACTATAACATAATCTCTAGTAATCTGATTTGTGGCTTTCTCAACACTATGGATATCGTCAAGTTTTGAATCAACAAAATTTCGAAACTTTTGGTACTTGCATGTTAGTGTTTGCAATTTCCTGTTCTGTTATTTTAGCTTGTTATTCTATTCTTTCAGCCTGTTGTCATGTTGTTTCGGCCAAATGTTCTTGTATTTTGATCTGTTTTCTAGGTGTTTCAGCATCTTGTTTAAGTGTTTCAACTTGTTGTTTAGTCATTTCAGATCTAGGATTTGCTAAATAATCCATTTCCTTCTACTTTTCATCTTTAACACTTGGATCATCTCAAATTCTCAATGTTATGATCATCTTCCATTAGCAAACTCTTTATGTCATCAAGTCCTTGAGTACACGTAGTCTTGAAGATTCTAATTGATTAGTTGAAGGAGAGGTGCAATAGTTTCACCACCTAGAACAAACACTTCCTCTGAGTAGTGTTTGTTAAATTTGAGGAATCAAGATCAGAATATGATTTTTCAGCCAAGATTTTCCCTTGCTTATTAGCACCTTCCTCATGTTTAGCACCAGGTTATTGGTTTGTAGAATTAGTTCTTGCCAGAGTTTTGATTTCTAGGCAATGAATTTTGAGACTGTCTAACCTCTCCAAAAATTGTCAAACATACTCTCTTGTGGGAGTTATTACATGTAAGTTGGTTTTTAGAGCATCTTGTGATCAAGGATCAATTTTTCTGTAATTCTTGAAAGTATTTCATCTTGCTCTTGGTTGCTGAGTATTCTTATTTATGCCCTTCCTCTATGTGTTGTAATTGTGAACCAAAGATCTAATACCAAATTGTTGTAGACTAAATAGAAGACATATTAACTAGTAGCTAAAACTCACAAAAACTATAAATTATGGGTTGTTGAGTGTTCTTAGGCGAATACAAATTCATATTTTAAATCTGGATTGCAGCTTGGGATGCTGGAATTTCAGATTTGGGGATATATGGATTTTTAGGTGTTGGAATTTGGTGAGGTAAATAAGCAATGGAGGGTAGGGAACTATGAATCACTCTTACAAAAACAAACTTGAAACTTTCTGATTGAATACTCAAGTTTATAGGAAAATTATAGATATTTTCTTATTAAATGGCTGAATACACACATTTATATAGAAAAGTTCTTAGAACTCTTATTCTAATAGTAAATGAATTCCTAACTAAAATATCCAAAACAAATTTGAATCTTATTCCAATAAAAATTATATAAGTTTAAGTTTTAAACAATTATGATAACATATCCACAATTAGAATAACATTAACTTACTAGTATTTCTTATCTAAAAAGAAAATCTGGCAATGAACTAAATTTTAGCTCTTGTTGTTGTTGTTGTCAACTTAGCTCTCTCTCTGTCTCACCAAAATAAAGCCTGTAGTTGACTAATTGACACCCTTTAATAAACTCTAAAATTTAGTAGTTTCTTTAATAAACTCTAAGCTTTTCTTCATCATCTTGTGTTCCCATTATTACTTTGTCAAATAGGGAAGTCAATTCTTCTGGTAGTTAGCTCACAAGTCTCTTTTATTCTCATAGTATGTTGCTGATTACCCCTTAGTGTATTAGATTCTTAGAACCTTTTGTAGCTCAGGGATTTGATGAGGGATCATATTGGCCCTCATAATAAAGGTTTATGGAATTGAAATCAAGTGGTATGAACTTTTAGCTAGTGACTGGAGCATCATTTTGTATGATTCTGCTCTATATTTATTTATCTATATTCTTATTGTTTTGAATCTAGCTTCTTCAAAGGTTCTATCTTGTGAGATTTTACTCGTACCTAAATCTTTTCTTCATATGGAAACATGGATCTTTTTGTTCCATTTCTCTAGGAATATGTTTGGTTTAATGATAACTATTTTATTTAGAAATAGATTACAACGTCATTCCCCATGGAACAATGGGAATTCTTTCTTGTCTTGATTTGAACTTGCTATTGCCCTCACGGTCTTGAACAGAAAATGACATTAGACTTATTCTATCAGTCTTTTTCACATTCTACGTCAAGGACGACTTCAGATAAGCCAGGGAGAATTGATACAAAAGAGCTTAAAGTATATAGAATAAGTAAAGAGAAAAAAATTAGTCAAGCACAAGTCGTAATTTGGTGGGATGAAGATTGAGAATTGAGTTGACAACAAAAGATAAGGGTTGAAATTTAAATTATGTAAGGATTCCTTATTAGATAAGAAGTAGTAGCAAGTTAAATATGTTATTCTATTTTACATATGCTATCCTAGTTGTATAGGATTTCTAGAATTTCTATTATAATAGGATTTAAATTAGAAAACCTTTTCCTAGTAGAATAAGGGTTTTAAAACTCTATGTATATGTGTGTATTCAGCTCTTTGTGAATAAGAAACAAACTGGAATTTTTCTACAAACTTGAGTTTTGCAACTAGAAGGTGTGATGCTTTCTTCTAAGAGTGCTTCTTAGACTCTAGGAGTGATTCCTAGTTTCCACTATCCCTTCTTTGTGTTCTTCACTAAATTCTAGCAACCCTACCAAAATTTCAGCCCATTCAAGCCTAAAAGCCATATGAAACCCTGAAAACCTAAGCCTAAATTTCTAGCAATCAAACCTTAAATTCCCAACTTTACAAAATCTGAAAATTCTACATTCCTAGCCAATGTTCGACCTTGAAACCAGATATTCCAGCAGCTTAATATCAGCCATACTTCCTAATTTTGTGTTTTTAGCTACTAATTAAAAATTCCTCTATTTGCCCTACATCATTATATTATCTCCTTTCATACCGTTTACTTGAAACTATTATTTTAATGAAGCAAAGTATGACAAGAAGGGAAAATTTAATTATGAATAAATTATCTAGTATGAAATTAAAGTAAATTGAACCTCTAGGTTCATACCTAATATTATCTTTCATGTTTTAAGAATTTGTTACCATCTTGGAGGAAAATTTGAAGGTAAAGCATTTTAATGCTCAATTGATTGCTTGGAAGTTTAAAACCTTTTTGATATAAATTTGCACAAAGTCCGACCGTTAGAATTGGTTCTTGAGGGAGACCTCCTGATGATGTATAACGAATAAAAGATATATCAACTAGTTACTAAAGTTCACAAAATTGAAAAGTCTAACTGTTGGGTTTTTCCTATGTTGCTGTTAGATTTCAATTATCAATTTTTAGCAAAGGTCGCTCAAACTTTCAAATTTGGGTTGCTAGAAATTTCAGGAAGATTGTTGGGACTTTTATTAAAGGAAACAAAATAATGGATAGTTATAGAAATGTGTCCTAAGTTTATAAAACTAGGAAATCACTTTTATAGTCTAAATGTTACGCTTAGATGAAAGCATATTAGTTTGAAACTCAAATTTATAAAGAAACCAGTCTTCCTTTTATTAAATTGCTGAATATATATATAAATTCTTAGAAGCATAATCCTCCCTAGTACGGAAAATTTAGTGTATGGAAGCATGACAAAATTTCCTGTGTTTGTCATTGTTTTTGTGAATAGTGTCACACCATTTTCCAATCTTCATCCTCTGTCTCCTTTTGCTTCTTTTGTGAACTTTAAGCTGTATTGTATTAGTTTTCCGTTGCTCGTCTGAAGTTGTGTTCAATTTAAAATGTGATAAGTATTGACCATATTAGTCTGGATTCAATTTTTGAAATTTAGATTCTAAATTCACGTACTGTTAGAAAGTGATCTTCCATTCATGTAACCACCAACTCTTGTGGACATAAGTTGTTGATGTAGGATTAATAGACTCTACATCATTTGTTCATCAAGAACATCCTCAATCTCTTCTTTAAGGTGAGGAATGGTGGGTAACATTGCCTCCATGATAAATAGTTAAGTTTGTGACGTTGAAGACTAATTTTCATGTTACTTGTCAATTATAGAACTTAAGCATTAGCATTTATCTTTTTAAGGATTTTATAAGGTCCAACATCTTTTGAATGAAGTTATATTTGCTCTTTGATCAACAATATTGACTGATCCTTATTGTTACCATATCTCCTTTATTAAATTTAAAGGTGAGTAGAAGTCACCCAAACCATATCATTAAAAACGCTTGAAATCAGTGATTTTTTAAATAAAAATGGTTTTATTTTTAAAATAAATAAAAAGGATGAAGACACATACCTCCCCTGTGATTTGGCTCATTTTTTAAAAATCCCTATGGTTCAATATTCTCAAGAAAAGATTTCTATACTTTGTTATATAGACACATACCCTTTATGTTAGTTCTTCCATCTTTTTTGACAAAATTGACATATGGCATATTTCAATCCATGTCATGTCAGTTTGGTATAGTTTTTTAAAGTTAAAACTAATAGGAGGGGTGTTTATGTACGTTTGTTAAAGTATGATGACTTGTTTTTAGTTATTAAACTATAATGATTTTTTAAGTAATTGATCAAACCACAAGGGTGGTCTTTTTTGTTTTACCCTAAAACAATGTAATTTCCTGTTTGGTTTTTGGTTTTGATGTAAACCAAACCAGACCAAATAAATATGAATAAATCCACTTTAATTTGACTCTTACTATTATTAATCTATTATTATGAGATAACTTTGTAAAATTTACTTTTTGCTTTAAAAGTCTAAATATTACCGATACTATTATTTAAGAAAAACTACTATTCTTTAGTAAAAAAAAGTCTATCGAATGTTCAACTCATATTCTCTCATTTTCTATTAATTCCTATAATTTTTTTCTATTTAATAAAAATGATGAAATCTATTTTGGTCGGAATCATATACTTCATATTTTGGTATACTACAATTTACTGTGTGTATGGGGAAAAAGAAAATTAATAAGGAAACATATATATGAATTTTGTATTTTTCATCTCGTTAGTGGGGTAATTGCTCTATTAAAATATATATGGCTCTACCCATAATTTAAAGAATATTGTAGTTTAAATTACTTGTTTTCTTATAGTAAAATTTTATACTTTTAGTCTTATTATATAGTTTTTTTTTAAAGCAAAATCAATATGATTGTCTATGGGATAATACAAAGCATTTAACTTTCTTGTATTTGAAACTTTTGTTTGATTTTTTTCTACCAAACTATTTTGCATAAAAATATTGCTAGTAAAAATGTCATGTTTATTAATTAATGAAATCAACCATTATGTATGTATCAAGATTTTTGTAATTTATTTAAGGGTTAATTATTCTAGACCCCCCTATGATTTGGACCTTTTACACTTTAGTCCCTAATTTTTAAAGCTATTTACCCTCCTAATATTTTGTTTTTGTATCACTTGTATCCTTTGGCGTCATTCTTTGTTAAAAAACCTAACGAAGAATGGAAAAATGATGTGTGGCTTGATTAGCTGTTAGGTGGCATAAGATCTTAATTGTATCACGTAACACATGACATCGTGTGGTATTACAAAACCACACCACATAATACAATGCACAAAATTGTGTGGTTTTGCGACACCTCATGATGTCATATGTTATATGGCATAAGTTATGTGGTACAACTAAGACTTGTTATGCCACATAACACCTAAGCTAGCCACACATCGTCATCTTTCCATTCTGTCAGGTTTCTAATGAGAAATGATGCTAGGGTATGGATGAGACAAAAAAAAAAGAATCTTAGGGGGGTAAGTGGTAGCTTTAAAAAATCAATGATTGAATTTAAAAAGGTCTAAACCACAGGAGAGTCCATTATAATTGATCCTTTATTTAAACTATCTACTTAATTGAGAACTTTTATTTGTTTTCAGTACTTCTAAAAGATTATACAAATATGATTAGAAGTATTACATCATATATATACATATAACTTTCTCATTTGTTAAAATATTATTCTATTAAAAATCAACGAGATGTTGATTTCTTATTTAAGTTGTGTGTAATCGTCCATTAGTATGTTCATAAGCCATATGGTCTCTCCCATTACGTTGAAAGAACTTTGTTGCCTCTTGTCCTAGTCTCAACTATGTCTGCCTTTATGTTCAGCTGCTTGAGAAGTTTTATAGATGTTATGTGGTGTAAATTTGATCCATTAGTAGCTCTTAAGAATCAATCTTAAGAATGTCTCTAATGTGGATTCTTTGTTCTTTAATAAGCTTAAGTCTTAAACAAACTAGGAAAGTATCCCATCCATCTAAGCACTGACATTCTAATATGAACACCCAGACCCACTGAGACAGAAACACATATTCATTCTGAATGTATCAGAGCTAGTAGTGTCAGTGCACCCCAAACTCTAGATAAGTATGTTGATGAAGTTGCTAACTTTCTCATGTTGTAGAAGGTAAACATTCCATGAATTGAGTTTTGACACTGATTGTTTGAATGTTTGTCTTGAAAATTTAGCTAATAAGACTTGTCACATGCAAAGTGCTTTATTGTTACTTTATAGAGTTGAATGGAACTCATCCAATATGCTTTTATAGATCAAAATTACGCCGAGCAAACGTGAACTTCCTCTCTGCACCTGTAAAAGATGGAACAACAGGAACAGTGATAGTTCTTACAACTCCTGATGCTCAGCGAACGATGCTTGCATATCAGGTGAGGTATCTTGGTTTGTTAATTAATGACCTTTCCTCGGTGTCAGAATCATATCATATCTCTTCTATGTCTGTCAACCAGATATTGAGCAAATTTTTCTATATTTATATGAGCTTATTTTCTCTTATTTCTTTTAGCATCTCATCTAACTTAAATTATTTTCTGAATTTTTATGCCAAATCGTAAGTGCCACTTCAACCATAAGAAGTTACACACCAATTAGCATCAGAACATGTTACTCTTTATTTCTTGTCACAAAAAATATTCTACATATAATATGCTTGCCTAGCTGTCTGGCATAGAATAAACGGTACTGTTAACTCATTGCTTTCAAGTTCATATTGTGAACCTTCCAGGAGGATGATTGGATATAATGGCGTGTGCATCATTAATCCTAAGTATAACTAGACTATAATCTCTTTTTTCTTTTCTATTCACGTTCATGTGCTGTTTCTCCAAATGATCAAATATTTTGATTGTATCAGCATGGGACTGATGTTTGTGGAGGGTACATTTCCTTGTGTACTGAAATTCTGGATCAAATAATTCAGAAAACCTGCTTTATAGGTTGGATTAGTCTTACGTAAATTTTCAGGAACATGATTGTATTTTACAGTCTTCACTTCCTCTTTACTTTCCAACTACATTTTTGGAGGTGTATCCATGATCTGATTACAGAAATGCCACATGATATTGAATCAGTAACAAAATGGTTCATTCCATTTGATAAATGCAGCTTGGTCGTATTGAAGTGATGTATTATGGTTTGGAAATGATTTCTCGTGCACGTTATATTGAGGATTTAGTGCAGACAGATTGAGTTTAGATTTTAACATCATATGGCCTGTTAGATAAAGTTAAGGATTTCAGCGGATTCTTTAAAGAACTGTCTTTCTTATGATTATTGATAATGTTATCACTTTATTAGGAAGATAAGTTGTTCCCACAATTGAAGTTTTTCTGTATCTTAGATATGTTTCTGTTTTTAATGATGAGGCAAATAGTTTACTTGAAGTTAAGAGGCTTCTGTTTCTTATTTTAGCTTGGAATATGTTGGGTTGCATGAGTTGACCGTTTTATATTTGAACTTTGTAGGGCACATCCTCGATGGTTAACTATGATCCATGCTTGGCTAGCTTAATTTCCAATATAAAAATACTGGTAGTTGAAGGTTACTTGTTTGAACTTCCTGATACAATTAAGACGATTACTAAAACGTGTGAAGAAGCACGCAGGAATGGTGTGCTGGTTGCAGTGACAGCATCAGATGTATCATGTATTGAAAGACACTATGATGATTTCTGGTAAGTCAATGAGTCCTTGTTCTATAATCTGTTGTATGTTGATTTCTGCTAACTTATTGGAATTTTTGTGAATTTTTAAATAAAAGAATTTGATTGCAACTGCAATGTTAAAATATAATTACAACTGCAGATTTTGCTATATGTTGGGTAAAATTTCAGTTCACTGGTGAGACAACCATATTGCAGCATTTTCACGCTACAATATGAAACGGTAGAAGTGGTGTATATTTATCTCGTGAGTTTCATATTTTGTAAAATATCTGTAATTGGGGTTTCTCTCAATTGAAATTCTCTTCTAAAGAACCATTTCCTTGGGCACAATGATACTGTAGATTTTTCTAATAACTCATTTTCCCCTAGGTTCAAACTGTTATTATAGAACTATGATGATGCTTTTGAGCTTTTTGCTGTCGTTGAATACCTTTCTTTCATGAGGCTATGCTTGTTGTCACACTTTTGGAAAATTTCATGCAATGAGAAAATATTTCTTGGTCCCCTGGAGTTTTCATGGCACTGCCTTCCTTTTCATTAGTAAAGTTCTCATGCTGCTACTTTTTGACATTACAAGTGGGTATGAGTTTGACGACATCCTGTTAAATGACATCAAGTCACCGAAAAGGCTTCATAAACTAATGTGACCCTGAAGTTCAAAATTCTTGGCAGCTATTGAATTGCTCATATTAAGGCTAATTGCTCCCAAAAAGCATCAACCTGTTTTTCATTGTTTATTGAAGGAGATTTGATATTTCCAATGCTTTTACCAAAATAATAAAATTTTGACATTATACATTTTTATCCTCCGGATTTCTCTGTAAATGGTAATTTGTCAGGTGGAAATGGTCAAATGTAGATAGCTAAAAGTGATTCACATATTTATTTACTATTTTAGTAGTCACTGTGGAGAAACCATGACATATTATTTACTGCAAGTTTTTAAGTCATTTTATTGTTGCTTATTGTACCTTCAGATTCATATGCATTGTGTTTGATGAATCTAGTCATTGCCTTCAATATAATCACATCTATCAATAGTGCAGTTTCAGTTTCTAATAGATGTATGGTTTTTCCTCCCCTCTTGGATCAGGGAAATTGTGGGGAACTTTGCAGATGTTGTGTTTGCAAACAGTGATGAAGCAAGAGCTTTATGTGATTTTGCATCCAAAGAAAGCTCAGTTGCAGCCACAAGGTATCTTAGCCATTTTGTTCCATTGGTATCAGTGACTGATGGACCAAGAGGCTCCTATATTGGTGTTAAAGGAGAAGCCATATTTATACCTCCTTCACCGTGTGTGCCAATTGACACGTGTGGAGCTGGTGATGCGTATGCATCTGGCATTTTGTATGGTATTTTACGTGGAGTATCGGATTTGAAAGGAATGGGTACATTAGCAGCTAGGGTTGCAGCCACAGTTGTTGGGCAGCAAGGAACCAGACTTAGAATTCAGGATGCTGTTAATTTAGCCGACTCATTTGCCTTCCATCTTGATACTTCTTCTATTCGATCAGACATTAACACTGATCATATTTCCAGTGTGTAACACGGTATGTAGAGCCCTTTTCCTTTTCAATTGATTTCTCGATTCCTCTGGTCTAACTGTAATTCTTTTAAATCATAGGTCTGTCTGTAACTTTGTACATTATCTGCATATATATAGAACTAACATTGGGCACTAAATTTTGCCATATATATCACAGCCAATGTGTTAAGAGAATATTAACTCTCGGTGCAAGACAAGAATTCTTCAGAACTACTACAATTCTTGTGCCTGTCTAAACTTTGTTTTGTTTCCATTGCAAAACACTGTCCACTGTAGTTGTAGAGCACTGCATTATGAATAGAAGTCGTATGATACTACCATATTTGTTGCAAGTTATTGCATTCTGTGTTGGATTATCAATAGTGTATTCTACAATATGAGCTTTTCACAGTTTTGCTATATTCGTGTCCTTGGAGGATTTAATATTTTTGTCGAGAAAGCTAAGGCCTCCAAGGACACCAATATAGCAAAAGTGTAAAAGGCTCATATTGTAGGATACACTATTGACAATCCAACACAGAATAGCTGTTGAGTAGCTTTTTATAAATTACTAAATGGCACCAACCAATGGGAGTGTTAAGACACTAAAATATGCATGGTGTCACTTCGTTAGTGTATTCTTATTCTTGGGATCTCAAGTGAGATGGACAATGGAGAGCAGGGTACAAACAGGCAAATTTTAAAGAGATTTCACTTTTTGTTTTCTATTCTTGTTTTAATTTTTAGTTTTTGGAAGATTTTTAATAAATGACATGGTAAATGCAATTTAAAAATATTTACTTCAATTATAATTACAATTATAATTTAAAACATATTATTTATTATTAAAAGAAAGATAAATTTATTTTAAATTTCATAATAGTTTTTTTGAAAAGTTAAATAGATTGATTGAAAAAGAAAAAGAGTACAGGCTTTAAGTCAGCATATCCAATCATACTATCCTAACAATTAAGGCACATAACAATAAAATAGAAATTAAAATACAAGTCAACCAATTGACTGAAACTAAATGTTCCTTTTACTGAGGCCTTGAAATACCATAGTTGTTTCTTGCTTGCATAAGAAAGCTGCTTCCATAAGGAGAGTAAGGTCTCATTTTCAACATTAGCTCACTGTTGATTTTCAGACAGTTATAGGAGAGTTGCATCGATTAGATTATATGTTACACTAAACTTGTAAAAGCACTAGCCTCAACTTATTTGAGTTTCTTAAAAAAAATTTAGTTAGTCCTATATTTTATAAGAAGAAACAATTAAATTGCTACAACCCCAATGAAATTGATTTATCAAAAGCTACTCTCAAATCCATAAAACCAGTTTAGTAGTAACTTGCTCTTTGAAGCTTTCTATGCCTTCGAATACTCTAATATTTCTTTCTTTCTAAATAGAATACATTGAGGAACCAAAAGCTATTTGATAGATAATTCTATCTCCTTGATTTATTCCTTTGACTTTGCTTAACCACTCGAAATTTTCTGCGAATGCAAATAGATTGGATTTTACTCCAAATAGTAGTTGAGAATTCACAATTAAAGAAGAGATGTGTAAGGATTCTGGTTAAGGTTTACAAAGTCTACGTTAATGAATATCAATCCATCCATTCTGGCTAGTCTTTGCTTGACTACTAGACACATGAATAAAGAGACTTTGGAAATGCATTCTTGCTCCAAATAATGTTATACTAGGATAGTTTCTGTTCCTAAGGTTTACAACTCCTTATAAGAGTGATTACCAAACTTAGCAGAAGGGTGCTTCAACTAGAAATAGGAGTCTTCCAAACTAAAGTTTGGGTTGTAATCTAGGTAAATGTGCAAAGTAGAAAGGAGGTCAACAAAGTTACTCAGTCATTGTTATTGATAATCACATTGACCTTGGTGCTTTTAAGAAAGACATGCAATAATCTGGGCATTAAGTTGGTTCTAGTTAAAGGGCTCATCATGCTTTAGTTGTCAAACCATAGGGATGCATTGTTTTTATTTCCAACTTTGCATTCGATATCCCTATTGAAAAGTTCTCTTCGTTATAGCAACTGGGTTATAGAATATGAAGTAGTTAATTTGGCTTTCATCTCCTGGATACTTCTTCCCTTCAAAAACTATGTATGGATCCATTTAATCTAGAGCTCATATTAGTTTGTCAAGATCCTACATATTTTTTTTGGTTAAATCAGAAGAATAAATTAATAAACTAGAATATGTACAGAGCGTTCAATACAAGTGTTCATTACAAGTGCCGCTGTAGGCACAAATGCTAGACTAAGCAACAGTCGCAGAGCAATCAAATAACCAAGGTAGACAAAAACTCAAAGAAGACCACAGCATAGGCAGCCAAGCGGAAAACCTAAGAATTATAGCAGCTCAAATAAGCTAGCCAACGGAAGTGTAAAGGAGCCCTACAGAAGAACCGTTGCAGGTGAAAGGCCAAGGAATGCGGCTGCTGAGATGTGAATGTGTTGAACCACCAAAAGAGGCAAGACAAACATGGACTTGCCCAGACGGTCGTCGCATACAATAACCTGCAATATGACTAAGCAAAATCTGCAAATGAAAGAAGACAGACACTGTAAAAAATTACCTCCTCTCGATGTGTTGGCTGAGAAGTTCCCTAACGTAGGAGATGACTCCGAGATACACTCGCTCCTCCTCCATAGCTTCATTCCTAAAGGGGCGGGCATTACGCTCAGTCCAAATATGGTAAACTGTAGTGGAAAGGAGGAGGGGAAAGTAAGTGAGGTCTGTTACACTAGTACAGGATGCAGTTCTATACCAGGAGAGAAGGGTTGCAAGGGTGGAATGGGTGAAGGGGGGTAAGTTGAAGCGGTTGAGGCATTGGGCCCAAATTGTGCGGGAGAAGGGACATTCGAAGAATAAGTGGTCAATTGATTCATTGGCTGAAAGGCACAGGGAGCAATGGTTAGGTGTATAAAGGTACGACAATTTATCCCTGGTTTGAAGCTTTTGCCGGTAAGCAAGCCATAAAATAAAGGAGCAATAAGGAGTATTCTATTTGGACCAAACCAAGTTGTACTAAGGTATTACCGGTAACGGAGGTCGCAAGAGATGATAGGTTGACGTATTGGTATATCTCTTGGTGGGGCTTGCTAGCCATTCCAAGCTGTCTGGTAAGGAGCTATTGGGTAAGTACACTGGTGGCTCCAGGTGTCTGAGCAGGTCCAAGGAAACCTCCCTCCAGTGCCAAGCATCATTCAAAATAACTTCAGAGACACGTGCTGTGAGGGGGAGCTCCGATCCATTGATGTCTCTCGGGCTGGATAATGTCCGCAAAATACCTCGTGGATGCCATGGATCCTGACAGAAAAGAGTAGACATACCGTTCCCAATCCTAAATTTGAATTGATGGCACAACCGGTCCCTTACTAATAAGATCTTCCTCCAACTCCACGAACAATTATAGGAAGGTTGAGCCCTCCAAAAATTAGTCCTACACAAGATAATAGTATGGACCCATTTAACCCAAAGGGTCTCCCTATCTTCAAACAAGATCCAATTCTGTTTCCCTAACAACACTTGGTTCCAAGTAGTCAAATGTTTGACACCTAAACCCCTTTCCTTCTTAGGACCACAAATGTCATTCCATTTCACCTTAGCTGGAGTATTGGTAACTGCTCTACTTGCCCACAGAAAGTTCCTAAGTTTTGCCTCTATTTCCTTAAGGATGGAAGATGGAATGAGAAAAAGGGAGGACTAGTAGACATGGAAGGAAGACAAAAAGAAAATGACCAATTGGAGTCTACCCGCATAAGAGAGACTTTTATGGGTCCACCGATTGATCCTAGTGTCAATCCTATCAAGAAGAACAGCACAATCCCATCTGGAAAGCTGACCAGTAAGGAGGGGAACTCCTAGGTATCTAAAAGGGAGGGAACCTAGGTGGAGACCCGAGACTAGTTGCATCCTATGACTTAGATTATGAATATCCGGGGATAAGTAAAAGTAACTTTTGGAGGGGCTCATTTCCAGGCCAGAAAACATAGAAAAGGTATAGAAGGAATCAAGCAAAAGCTGAGCTGAGAACAAATCCCCATGACAAAACATTAAAAGGTCATCCACAAAAAGAAGGTGATTAATCTTTAGACCCTGACATCTATAGTGATATTTCAACTGAGGATTGTTGTCGGCAGTATCTTTCAAATTCCTAGAAAAAACCTCCATACAAAGGATGAAGAGGAAGGGTGACAACGGATCACCCTGTCTAAGCCCGGATTTGCCTTTGAAAAAGGTAGTAGGGGATCCATTAACCATTATGGAATATGAGGGGGAGGTGATGCATTCACAGATCCACCCAATGAATCTCATCAGAAGACCTACAACTTCTACGGTATTAAGGAGAAACTCCCAATGGATAGAGTCATAGGCTTTGCGGAGATCCACTTTAAAAGCACACCTTTTTTGAGAATTAGATATGTGATAGTTCTTAAAAATTTCCTGGGCTAGAAGAATATTGTTCCCTATTCTGCGATTCTTGATAAAGGCACTTTGAGTGGGGCTAACTATAAAAGGGAGAATATATCTGAGTCGATTTGCTAAGATTTTAGCGATGGCCTTGTAGATCAGGTTGCAACAGGAGATGGATCTAAAGTCGTGGATCGTGGAGGGATGAACTATTTTAGGAATAAGGGTTACGAATGTGGAATTAAGCTCTTTCAGAAGCCTACCATGTATAAAAAAAAGTCTTGAATAGCTCCTATGATGTCAGCCCCTATAATAGGCCAAGCCTTTCTGAAGAAGTGCCCATTAAAACCGTCAGGACCAGGCGCCTTATTGGGATTAAGAGAATGGAAAGCCTCGATAATTTCTTGAGGGGAGACCTCAGCAAGGATAGCTTGAGCATGGATATCCTCAAGTGGTTAAGGGAAAAGATGAGCCACAAACTCCTTGGAGGAGTGAAGGTTCTTGGTTGCTCCAATAGAGCCTTGAAAGAATTCCAGGAATTGAGATTGGATAGCCTAAAGCCCCACTACTCTACGGCCTGATCCCACATCTAGAGAATGAATGGCATTACGGTTCCTATGGGCGATGAGGGAATTATGAAAAAAATTTAGTATTTCTGTCACCTTCCTTTAGCCACTTGATCCTGGAGACTTGACTGTAAAAAGATTCCTGATTAGCGAGAGATCGATAAAGTTCACTTATGGCCTCAGTCTCCCATTCTAAAAGAATGGCAGATCTAGGTGAGGTTGACAGTTGGTCCTGGATGTGATTTAAATGGGCTTGACAGTTCTCAACTCTGATATTGATATCTCCAATTTGATCTGAATGCATGAGTTTGAGAGCTTGCTTGACTTGCTTAAGTTTTGCCACAACCCTAAACATGGGAGTGCCTATGACAGGAATGGCCCAAGCTTCCTCAACAATTCTTACGAAGTTTGGTTGATCAGCTAGAAGATTAAAGAACCTAAAGGGGGTGGAGTGCTTCTGAAGGGGCCCTAGTGATTTAACCACCAAAGGAGAATGATCAGAAATGTGAGGATTGTGGATGACACAATGCAAGGAAGGGAACCGAAGGCGCCAGCTAGAGTTGACAAGGGACCTATCGAGTTTGCAAGCTGTGAAGGCATCACCTAACTGTTTATTAGACTAAGTAAAAAGAGGACCACTAGAGTTTAATTCGAATAACTGGGTTGCTCCTACAAACTGACGAAAAGCATGAAAACTACTCAAAGAGGAGACACTTGGGGGTTCGGATTCCATAGGATGGAGGAGACCATTGAAATCCCCAGTAAGCATCCAAGGAACTTGGCCCACCGACAAGGATATTGTAGAAAGATCATGCCACAGGAGCTTCCTATGGGTCAGGTTATTTGCTCCATAAACACAAGACACTTGGAAGGCGACTGAGCTGTATCAAGGGAGGAGTTCCACTTGAACATACTAATCAGAAAAACGAAGGATAGAACACTGGAGAATGTCCGAGTTCCATGCAAGCAAAATCCTAGCATTGGAAGAAGAAACTAGATTGCTAAACCAATCCCAACCAGGAAACAAAACATTACAGACCAAACCCAAAAAGGCAGGAGAACGAATTTTGGTTTCGACGAAGCTGAGATTTTCCTAAGCCACGCACGGACAACATGTTATTTATTGGGATGATTAAGACCTCTAACGTTCCAAAACACTAACTCAATAATCACTAAGCCAGCTATGCCACAAACCTACTGCTACTTCTGTTTTTTCCTTGTTTTCCTAGTCCGTCTAACTGAGAAGTCCCCCTCTGCCCCTCGCTCATGCCCAGTACCAGCAAGCCTCAATTCAGAAGAAGGGGATGGAGGTATACCTGGAAGATGTTCTGGCTGAACTTGCGATTCCCCAATATCACCACTAAAGGCTTTTGGAGAATGGATCTGTGGGGTATCCTGACAATGGTTCGCGGTTCCACTTACCCCATGGTCATCGATGACCTGTACATTTTTTGCTACATCCTGCAGGGGAGGGCCTGCCATTTCTCTTTCCCGAGAAGGATCGTCACTTGTGGGGTGCTCGGGGCGCTCCAGAGATGGCTCTGTGGGCTTGGGGGGCTAGGCTCCTTGTGCTGTTCCAACTCCTGGGATAAACCAGTAGCAAACTTACGCCCTGTTGGTGTCAACTTCTTCCACTGTTCACTCACCGGAGGCCACCATACATACTCAATTGATATTTCCTTGAAGGTAAGTTGCCCTTCCTCCTCGTAAGTGGCTAATTGGAATGTGTTTAGCCACTGTGATTTCAGATCCAATTCCATGCAAAGTCGTGCATAATGAAGTTTGGACATTCTGGCAGTGGGGGTATCCATGAGCAAGGGCGTACCTACAGCACTGGTGATTCTCCCTAAGCCCTTGGTATTCTAGTATTCAACTGGAATATTGTGAAAACGAGCCCACACCGGAGCTGTTTCAATGTCTGCCAAGTCACCCCCATTCAAGCTCCACTGTCGGAGAAACAAGGGCTTTCCTTGAATGTGCCACAGGCCACGCTCCACCACGGACTTCATGCCCTGCTCTGATTCAAATCGGAAGAGAAAATTGTTTGAGCTTGTAATCAAAACCTCTTGGAGTCTGAAATCTGCCCAAGATTTCACCAAGGCTCTTTGCACAACAGGCTAGGCCAGCCGCTTTCCCAGAAAGAAACCAACTAGAGCCGTGCGAAATTTTGAAGCTCCACGCTGCGCAAGTTCTCTCGGAGGAATGACAAAGATTTGATTCTCTCTAACTTTAGGAGGGTAATAGGAAAGCTCCGAGGATGCAGTAAGGGCTACATTGCCTGCTTCGACGACACCCTTCTAGGAGCGAGCCGGGACCGAGGGGGAAGGATTTAGGGGTAGGAGAGGGGTTAAGGTGGGAGGGGAAGGGAGCGGAGGAGGAGTAGGGATCGGGGTGGCCAATTTCAATGACGGACAAGATGACAGGGAAGGGTTCAGGGGGTTAGGGTTTGTGTTTTGATCAGGGATTAGGTTACGATTTGGGTTCGGTTGAGGGAGGTGGGGAGCTAGAGGAGAAGAAGATAAAGGGGAAAGGGGAGATCGAGAAGAAGAAGAGGGAGAAGGAGCTAAAGCCATAGTGGAGGAAGGAGATCTCCACTGTTAGAAAGCTTCAATCGCCGGTATCGCTCTCATCTTATTCAGTATGTTTCTAACTTTTAACAGTATTAACATGAGCGTGTTGGCAGAAATTTACAAGTGGCATAGAGAGGATAGGTAAGAAATGCTAGCTTTTGTAAAGGTTGAGACTACTTATATTAGAGTTTAAATTTTTAGTAATTTAATTAAAATCAGATTCTAATTTCATTTAAGCTTTAATTAAAATTTCAATTAAATATTAATCGGACCTAAATAAGATTTAATATTTTATATTGGTATTTATTTATTAAATATTTTATAATTAATCCTAAATTTTCTTGAACCTTATATGAAGCCTGACTTGATTAAAATACTTTTTCTTTTTTCAATTATTTTTTGTGTTTGACCTATTATGTACATAAATATGTTGGAAATAAATATAAATTATAACCCTAAATCATATTTAGGATTAGATACATTGAATTCTTTTAATTTATTTTCATTTTTTAATTAAATAATTTATATCCATAGATCAAAATTAACATCTAATAATACATCATGACTATCAAAATATTAAAAATGTCGAAACACTTTTAATAACATATTAAAAGTTGTTGCCATTGTCACTGGCAGCAGCTTTGGGTCTAGGAGCACTTGCACTTGATTTAACAATAACAGAGACTGAGGCAAGTCACGAACTTATTCCTCCTGCCACTACTATAGCCTTGATAGGGATTGAGGATCAATTCTTCTGCTTACTATGCTTTTTATGTAAGCTTCTTTTTAAGCTAGCTTAGTAGACTTGAATTTATGACCAAAATTCATAAACTGTGCAGTTTGTTTACAAATTAAACCATATATAACCATGTTAATCATATTGTAATCTCACATTATAGAATAAAGATCATTCTCTTGAGAATTCACAAAATCATATATATGATTTAAATGGTCAATCTGACAAGCCATATGCAGACTAATCTTTTAAATTATGTCTTTTTCAAGAAGTATGATATTAATAAGTTAATAATTTCAATTCTTTGTCTTTAGATTTCTTAGCACTTTAGATAATTTTGCACCCTTATCGTACTCTTTGTTAGACCTTGTTCTTTTGCCTAAATTGTTAAAGTGGGTAATTATGATTAATTTGCTTAATTGGTTCCTTGTGTTTGAATTTTGGTTTTAAAATTGTAGAAATTGTCTTTGCTTAGAAATTGAAAGAAGGAATTTGACTTTGTTGAGACAAATTAGAACTTGAAATGTTTGGTGGGCTTGAATTAAATGAATTAATAGTTAGTAGCTAGTAATAAATGGCTTGTATTAAATAAAGGTAAAAAGTAGCTTAGAATTAGAATAGAACTAAATGGCTAAGGATTAGTTGGTGTAGTTGCAAAGCAACCAAGGGTGTAGTTGGAAGAGCATGGTAAGTGAGGGGCATTTTGGGTAGTCCAAGAGAAGAATAAAAAGACCAAAATTTAGAAGAGGAGAGGAAGAAGTCGTGGAGAGTGGGAGAAGAAGAGAAGAAATCGTGGAAGAGAAGAAAGGAAGAAGAATCCAAGGGAAAAAGAAGAGATCCTTGTGGGTTAAAGGAGGAAATCAAGTTTTTAAGGTAAGATCTTTCATTTTCATCTTGATTAATGAAGAGATAGGTTAGGGTTGTGATAGAAAGAGTTTAGTGAGAGAAAGTTGTGGGAAGAAGATGATGAATAGTGAAACTCATAGGATTTTGTTGAGTTCTTAGGTTAGGGTTAGAGTTTCCTAACCCATTGGATTCATAGATGGAATGAAAGTGAAGTTTGATTCATATTAGGGTTTTGGATAAGGGAGTTTCGAAATTTATGAAGAATTTATGAGATTATTGTTGTGTTTTAGGTGATCAAAGGGCTATCCAAGAGCAAGAAGAGGGAAGCCATTGATCTTGGAATTTTGCAAGTTTGAGGTGGGTAAATTCCTTATAGCAATTGGTGCAAATGGGTAAAATGATGTGTGTGTGCTATGTGTTAGATGATCGATTTAGAATGGTTGTCATGGTATTATGATGTTTATCAATTTGGATGCAATAAACGGAATTGTGAATGTGTCATATGGTGCATTGATAATGCTTGATATTTGATAAGTGTATGCCATTGAGT
>JANKOD010000006.1:13312827-13328251 GCA_026284645.1 Erythroxylum acuminatum | reverse complement strand
CCACTGCAACCAAACATCTCACTGTCTTCAATTCTTGTTCTGTTCCGTCCTCTTCTGTCCCGTCTCGTCCTGTCTCTGCCTGTTGAAGACACTAACCATACAGACAGTTAATGTCTCTTTCTTTTTGTCCTCATAAATTTTGGAGATATCCTTTCTTAATGTATTCCGACTTGGAACCTTAAAAGTCGGTTAGAGTGAATTAAGAAATATCGTGAATCTTTTGCTTTCAACTATAGACAATGATTGTTCATCTCCTATAATCATATTAGCCATCAAAATCTTTAATCTGTTGTTGTCAAAGTTGTTACGGTCAATTCAATTTTTCCTTTCATTAGGTTAAGGGCCAAAAATGTTTGACCTCCTAAAACCATCTTCCTTCTTGTACATGATTCCATATGTCTCTTTAAATGAGAAGTTTACCTTTAGAACCACTCGAATACGAGTTTAGACAATACTTATACTCTACTTTTTGAATTCCATTGATCAATATAGTCTTGTTAAAGTGATTCCAAACTTCACTTTTATGTTGAGTAACTTGAGTTTTAGTTGAAGTTCTATCCTCACTTAGTGTCGAAATAGAAGTTTTCACTTCTACCTCCGGTACTGGATTAGAACTCTCAACTAAAGGAATATGCTCATCCATCTTGAGGTTAGAAATAATCAGTATATAATAAAGGTTCGTTAATTTAAAGTACTTTGGTTTAACCAAGATTGTTAAACTTCTGAGTTTTTGCATTAGTGAACATTTAAAGTATTTTGATTATCAATGCATATTTGACAGGATGTTAGCGACCTTTTCATCTATGCGGCCTTTTCATCTACTTGCTTATCTTCCATGTTGTATTTATGTATGATATGTAGCTAATGCTTTACTCTGATTTGCTTGTGACATAGATTTCAAATAGCCTTTTGGAGAGGTTCCATGAATCTCTATTTAGTAATGTAATATTCCCATTTCTCTCATTTTTCACACCATTTACATTAATCCCATGCCATTTTCTACTCTTCTTTAGTCTCTATTGTTTAATCCACTCATTAGATACTTGAAAAGATGAACGAACCCCTTATTAATCATTCCTTCCACAATATTAGTTTATTCCCATTCTCTTACATTTTCATAAGATACCTAAAATTAACTTATTCCAGCTAGAATGTGTACTTGTTTTAATATCAAGTCACACAAACATAAATAAATCAGTAGATCTATACCTATCAATTGTAACATTAATATACACACATACACATGATACCAGATAATCACTAATTCCTGTTTTAAAAAAAACACTTTCTCATTAATCTCTTGGAAAAAGGGAATCCACTTTTTATTGCATTATTTATGAAATTTGAGGCACAATTATAAATAAATAAATATAATATCCTTTCTATGTTGCATGTCAACTTAAACTAGCCAAAGTATATTTGAAACAAGTCCTATAATCAACAGACACAATAACTCGAGGAGTGTTAAGTATGGGTAGGACTAACTTGCAAGTTCTTGCTTTTCAATGTTTAAAGAGTCTAATTTCAGCAAGTTTTGTTCTAAAAATCATTGCTGCTCCAGAGTTGAAACGAAGGTCCCATAGTTGACAAAACTGAAAAAAAAAAAGGATATATATTATCAATGATCCATTTGACGTCCATAACATGGTTGATCTATTAACTTATAACAAGATGGTTAATTAATTTATAACAAGTTGGTCGATATGTTTAATGTTAATGTTATGTGATCATTTGGGTGTTTGGATTCTCTATAAAAGTTGTCTATGTTATTCACATGGTTAGGTTAGAAGGAACTAAGTTTGTCACTTAATAACATATTGTCACTCCGTTTAAGACTTAAGGTCGTTATTTATCTCAAATGAGAATAATTAAATTTAAGATAGTGAAGATAATAAGAAAAGAGGAACCTTATGCATTGATTGGCCAATGATTAATTAAATGCAATGAGATTAACACTCAAAAAATAAATGTCATTGTTATGATAACTAGCCTTAGGTTTGTCAAGAAGGTACAAAATCAATAACCCATTGCCTAAAGGTCAAGTATGTTAAGATAAAGGAGTTCAAAGCATCCTCTACTTAAACGTTTGCTTATCCTCAAGCGAATAAAAATAATCAAACAAACAAAATCACAAAGCACACAATGTAATAATGTGATAATGACTTCAACTTCATGAAACAAGTTTAATTATAAACAAAATCATTCGAGTTATTCCAAATCATTAACATGCAAAATTCGCATATAGGAGCACTAGACTAAATATACATATTAATCAATATCCAAATGTCAAGTTATTCACCCTTTTCAATTGTACACACACATTAATAATTATTTGGTCATTCAAACTCGGTAACTACTCCTAAGTACGTTTTCATGAAAAGTCAAGCTACTTACAAGTATGGTAGGTTTTATTAGAAACCATTTTATTTATTTATTTACTTGTTTTGTGGACATGAACTTAGTCTTTTACACAAAGGCTAACATTGGTGATGAACGTCAATCTGGTTACTTGACTAAGCCATGTTTTTATTAAGTTGCTTGGTTAGAACTTCATTATAGCCTTTTGACATAAAGGTACACATTTGTGATGCGTGTCGATTCGGTTACTTAGCTACATCACATTCTCAACTGACTACTTGCTTTATTTTTAACCTGAAGGCCAACAGAATAGTTATTTATTTAAAAATTACAAAAAAAATATTTAATAGCTACCTTGTTACTTTAGCTACTCGTTTTTATGAAACAAATACTAGCAAAGCTACTGTAGTCAAAAGACCTAACATTATGAATGAATGTGACAACTTATAGGGTGATAAACTAACACTAAATCCTAATTAACTAGCATATTTAGCCAAAGAACCCAGGTCAATAATTTCGCGAGCTAATGACTCTTCACAACCTATTAGATTATGTTCAAAATTACATCAATTTCATTCCATCTAAGCCATTGACACATTCACACAATTCACAATATACAACCTAAACAAACTATCATACAATATGCAAAATTCACACTCAAAGCAAAAACAAACTACCCTCCCTACACTTGAACAACATATTGTCCTCATTGTGAGAAGGGTGCACAAACACACAGCAAACCAATAGTTCATAATTTTAAATATCTCTTTCTTTTCTATTGAATGCTTATACAAGGTAGAGGTTTGATGTTGTAATCTATTAGAATTGTCAATGATTTCTTTACGCTTTCCACTTCTCTGAATCAATATTGCCTCTTCTGAATGATCTCTATATCTGAGATTGCCTTTATAAGTATGTTATCTTCAATTAGCCTATGCTTATGTCTTTTTATAGTAAATTTTAGGGTTTTCGGGAGTTACACGGTCTGATACACTAGCATGTACTAGAACATGTATAACCCAAAACCTCTAGAATTCATAATTCTGTATGGGTTGAGAGACTTACACGACTATAGACATGGTCGTGTATCCCTTATTTGCTTCAAATCTTTGTTTTATATCACGTTTTCATCTGAATTCTTGTATAACCTATAAATGCTCTTAAAATGAAATAAGTATCAAATAAATAGTAAAACTATAAAGTATCGAGTAAAAATGAATCAAATATGATGCATAAATATAGTCAAATATGCATCTATCAAACATCTCTGCACTTTAGTTTTTTTATTGTTTTCAAGCAACTCATAATCTAATTTGTTAACTTTATAACATCTATCCTTCATTAATCTTAACCTATCCATTAATACTATATATCATCATATCATATTGATCAAATTAACATGTAAGTAGAATCAAGTTATCCTAAAACTAACTTTATAAGTCAATATTAATAATAATCACATCAGTAATCATATTGAAATCAAAAGCATAAACCTTTTTGCCCTTACCAAGATTTCACTCATTACATTTAAGTGTTTAGGGTGAAAAGTATCAAACTCTAAAATCAATGCATAATAGAACTCTTACTATAGGCTTGCAATATTATTACATCTCCACCACTTATGTAAACTAGAAACAAAAATAAAAAGCTTTTTATAAGGTTGTAACAGGGTTTAAGTAAGGTATGATTGAGATAATAAAAATGGTGATTTGAAGGAAATTTACAAAAGTAGCATTTCAAGAAACTTGTTAACAATATACACAGGTCCATTCATCATAAAACCATTGTTACCATATACTTATTCACAATTTTTCTATGTTCGCAATTTATTTATTTATATTTTTATCAATAATTTTGAGCATTCATCATGTACCACTATTAAAGAAATATCAAACCTTTCAAAATTTTAAGTTCAAACATTCAAGTAATGTAAATAACCCTTAGGGTTCAAAACAATAAAATGCTTTTAAAATAGGATAAAGGCTAATAATTGAGTATAAACAATGAAAAAGGCTAAGGCTCAAAATTGGTTATTCCTAAAGTATAAAATAAGGTAAGGTATTTATCAAAGAAGTAGGCTTAAACAAATTGTCAAATCTAAGTTCCTTCATCATTTCAATGCTTCTAATTTAATAAATGTGATCTCAATATGCATAATAAAAGCAAGTTTTATAATCACTTAACTATACATGATAACACACATGAATGAATAAAAGGAGCTTAAAATTTTTGGAAATTTTACTCTTAGGCTTAAAAGCTCATGAAAAAGATAGGTTTATGTGTGTAAATAATACTTTTTTTATTTAACTTGATTGTTTTAATGATTATTAACAATATGACTTATAAAAGCAATTTCATTCTAAATATCATCCTTTTGCATACTAATTTAAATCAATATTCAACAATGAAATAAAGTAATGATGGACATATTTCAATTAATTCAAGATATCAATTAAAAATTTTAATATCAAAGATTATAATAAGCTTAAGAAAATAATTAAAATCATTAATCTCTTCCCCACACTTAAAGTTGTACGTTATCCTTAATATACATCATATAAGCATATAAAATAAGTGAGAAGGTTAAGCGATACTTCCTGAGTAATATGATTTTTTGATTCTGATCCATCCAAAAGTAGATTATATCCTTGGAAGACATAAATGAAAAAGGGAAAAATAACGAAAAATAAAATAACAAAAATGAAAATAACTAAGACATATGAAAATAAAATAACATAAAATAAAATATATCATAATTCTTAAGTTGCCTCCTAAATCGCATTTGTTTAATGTTGTTAACTCGAAGTACCCTACACGTTTACCCTCATGCTGGGTCTATGATCAGTGGCTTACTTCTACCCTTTTCTTTGTAAAGCAGTTTCATAGCCTGTAAACAAGCCACATGTTACAAGGTGAACATAAGGACATAATATATTAAGTTAGTAAAACTAATTAACTGTAGAAATGCCCTTTTTAATGACAAACTGTTAATAAAATAAGGGATAACAAAGCTCTCTTGATCATCAATTGGCTTAAATAGTTTGTCGCGGAGGAAGTGGGACCCTGCGTCCTTAAGGTGGCTATCAATGACTCATCAGTTGTTTTCTTATTGGATTCCTCTGCCAGTTCTTCCTCAGCCATCTTTGTCCATTCTTCTCTTTCTTTTTCCTAGACAAAGGTTTCTAACTCATCTTCTTTAATTACCTCCTACCACTTCTCAACTTCCGCTTTTTGGACAGAGACTTCTTCTTCTTCTTCTTTATAAAGCTCGTTTCCACTCCTAAGGGTGATCGCCATTTGAAGATCATTATGATATGTTTCAATAGTACTAGGCAAACTCCCTTATAGCTCATAAGATAATGTCTTCATTAGTTGGTCAATCTGACTCACCATATTCTGTGTACAATTCTCTATTGCTTAATGCCTCATGTTTGATTTTTCAAATAAATTTTCCCATTATGTATTTCAAAGTAGCAGATATCTCCTTGCCTTCTTGATATGTATCCTTATCCATGAAATCAATTGTCATCTCTTCTTCAATTGGAGACATTGGTGGGCTCAGATAGGATAAGGTATTATACTCATTGTATTTAGGTAAAGAAAACCACTCCTTCACGTTGACTAGCTACCCACTCGATAAGGTATTACATTAGTCTATCTGTAATACTTTCGTATCACTGCTCTAGTTATACATTTTCAGTTGGAGCATAGTCATTCCATATGTATACGTAAGGTTTGCTCCACTATGAAGTATATGTATTCTTGTATGATAGGCCTTAAGGTTGATTGTACATGTTTTGTTTCTCCCACATATACGTTAGTGCCCGACATTCATAATGGTAATAATTACTCCCACAAATGTCAAAACATGGCCTGGACATCTGTTGACCTTTTGAAAACATGCGAGGAAATAACTCTTTTCGATACAACGATGTTACATATTACAAAGACGTAACATAGCTCTCATAAGAGTACTAATCGCTCCATCCTTCCATTGTGAATTGTGGTGATGACATTAAATCTCAATCCCTAAAATAAACTATAAACACATCCAAACTAATTTCGGACTCCATTTCTCAATGTAAGTAAGACATATAAAATTGTCATCATACACTGTTGAAATGTAACTGGTGCATTACAAAGTTTGAATAGCATCCATCGGCATGCAAAAGTGCCATATGAGAATGTAAAATTTGTCTTCTCCTGATCATCTAGATATATAAATATCTGATTATAGCTAGAATACCCATCCCAAAAGTAATAAAATGCATGTCCAGTAATTCTCTTTATCATCTGATCAATAAAAAGCAATAGAAAATGGTCTTTTTTGTCACCGAGTTGAGATTCCTATAATCTATACAGACCCACCACTCGATAACTTTTCAAATTAATATCAGCTTGCCCTTCTCATTTTCCACCACTATTGTTGTCCTACATTTCTTAGGTACACACTATATTAGACTCACCCACATGTTGTCTAATATTGGGTATATAATTCCTACATCCAAAAGCTTGATAATCTCCTTTTCGACAACTTCCTGCTTGTTTGGATTCAATTATCACTGCCTATCCCTTGCTGTCTTACATCCATCCTCGAGATTTATTTTGTGCATATCAGTGTTGGTACTTATCCCTCGAATGTTTGAAGATTGTTATTTCATGAAAAGTATATATAAACTGACTTATTTCTCCAATTAAGAACTTTATGAAGATTGTTATTTCCTGAAAAGTATATATAAACTGACTTATTTCTCCAATATCAAATAAAAAAGGAATTTGCAGGTGTACTTATAATTGATTTATCATTTATGTTCTATGTGTTATATGTATATTGTAATAATCACTTTGCATATTGATGTTTTGGATGACATTTTATTTCAGGACTGAGCTCTTCATTCTTTCTCAAGTAATTAAATACGTAAAGTATACTTTGAAGAATTGAAATGTAATCAATGGAAGTATGGAAAACTCGGTTGATATAATATCTTGTGATTGCAAATTGATTTATAAAAGACGTAGAACCAAAGTAATGGTTTTCTTAAATATAGACGAAGAGTAAGTTTACCAATCAATATAACTTATGGCTGTCAGTTCCTCCAATAATTAGGATGGTAGTATATGTAACAACTTCACATTAGCAGTAGGAGGAATGACCTCATCTGAAAGCAATCATTTGAGTTAAATGCATGTGAATACCCTTCGAATTTATTTTTGGAAATTTCTCAAATTTTTGGAAAGGTCTTTTGCCTTTTTCTTCTAAAAACAATCGAAACCTGCATATGACTTCTCAAAACAACATAACCACTGTCGGTCGAATAATATAAGCCCATCCATCCGGTTAAAAAGGTCACTTACTAAAAATGACAGTAATGGTGATTACAGAAAATTTCGCCATCATCATAAATAAGAAGTTAGAAGGGAAGAACTTTGCTCAGGCCTGGGACTGGAGCGGGAGACGGGCAGAAATTCCTTTCAAGACAGCATAGTTTTGTGGCCAAGAGATGCTTACAAAGATGGCAAGCACCAGCGTTCATAAGTGAAGACGCTACAAAAGTTTTAAGCCACCAGTGACATCATCAATCACTGCCACAGGTCCTGCACAAATTTTTGTGTCAGAGAAAAATTCGTGTAACTACAAATGGGGAAATTTTGATGTACTTGATGCTTTCTTGTTCTACATTTTGCAGATAGAGCAAACTCAAAAGTTTACTTAGGACACAAAAACGTCTCTCTCTAATTGTGGGGATCCAACAAATGGAGAGTACTAGATGACTTGTTGAATCTTTAAAATTCAAATGGTGAATACAGCAGGTAAGAGAAATCTTACCAAGAATAGCCATCACTGTTCTCGAATCTGAAACAAAAGTAAACAAATTAATATAAGAAAAATGACTCAAAAGGTTACGTAAGAAATAGTTGCATTCAAAATCCAAAAAACAAAGAAACCCATGTTTTTCAAGGCTTTCAGTGCTTCTTGTGCGTTCCAAGGGATGATGCTTACAATATCTTTTATTTGCTTCCTAACTACTCTCCCTCCATGGCTCACACAAGTTGCATATCAAAGCCAATTTCTTTCTCAATGACAACAAAATATAGGGAGGAGCAGATAGAAGTTCATTTAGATTAGTCATAAATAACAATGACTGGAGATTGGTAAACAAGTTAATCAGCATAACAAAATCTTTTAAAATAATCATAAAATATAAAATAGTAGCCTTTACACGTTGAAGATTAGAACCAGATCCTAGCTTCACACTTCACTATCACTCAACTCCACAGGTACCGTACTGAAAATCATGACAACTTATCTACAATAGTTTCTCCTTGTTTTGTCCGTTCGCGGAACAACTTTTCACTCAGCTTCCTAGACCGAAATGAATACTTCAAGCATATATACTCCAGCCCAAGAAATCATTCCAAGCAAAAGGTAAACTTTGTCTTCTTCATCAGCATAGAATTTTACATTTACCAACCCAATGATTCAGTTAAATAAACAAAGTAGTTTTGCAAACTCACTTGGTGCAATCTGAGTCCTCCCAGCATCAATGGTAACATGGGTAGGTAATTTAAGGGATTTCGCCCTTTCCTGTCAAAATAGAGGTGTGGCTCAATGAAAGGACCACAAAGAATGCATCCAAGTAAACATGAACAGAAACACTGAAACATGACTTCAATTACAGATGCAATTCTTATGATGAGGGAAGAAGTAAAAGGACAAATGTTGGTAATTAAGTGAAAATTTATCATCACCATACAATCGAGGCTATGTAATTACTAACACAGTAACACCCAATAAAAAGCTTCAAGTGCTTCTGGGTCGATACAGTGACTATATATTACAAGTTTAAAGCAACAAGAAATGACAAATTGGACCAATAAATCACAGAACAGGACAACATATACGTATTCCAAATATTAGAACAAAAAGGTAAACTATAGGCAACTTTTATTCTATCATTGTAGCTTAGCCAAAATTGTAGTAACTTGCAAAATACAAAGAGTAAGTAGCTTTTGGCTGCATATTACTAACTTAAGCAAGAGCAATAAGTCACAAAAGAAACAGATCAAACATTGCACAAAAGCTTTTTGGTTGTATGGCACATCAAATAGCACCTTGGAACAAATTAATTGCTACTTAAGCAACATGCAAAATACACAAGTGGCTGACGTAGTGGGGCAATTTAGAGCAATATAGCACAGAGCTTCATACAATTGTACAAGTACTGGGGCCCTCTATGGAGAAAGTTGTCATATACGTTAAGACAAAAAATTGTTTAACATAGGCCATTAGTCGATACAATATATAAATGTTCAAACATTCTACTAAGTTGAACGGCTAACATGAATCAGCTGGTTTCATAACATTTTAAAACCATCTCCTCTAGTTATGGCAGCCTTTGTGAAACTAAGACATCTTTTCAAGTACCAATAGTTTCCATACACCAAAATTTTATCAATATTAAAAACCCAACACCGGGATCTTATTTAAGTTACACGTCTTGTGGAAAGTAACAAAATATTGGTATCTGGAAGAAATTATTTCAAAATGGAGAGATCAACAATTGCACACAAACAAAAATCTAGATTGGCTTACCATGGATGCTTATCTAAAAGTTAAAAAACATGACCTAACAAATTAGGGACTTACTTGATCATTCAAGCAAAGTTCATGGACTATAGTTGTCATTACTTCTATGTAGAAAAACAAAGAAACACACAGTTCAAGAAACTTGGTGAAACAAAAGAAACAAAGATTGACTGTATTGTAGCAGGGTCATTGTTTGCGTTGATACCAAGAGAGATGCTAACCTGCAAGACAAGCATATCCTCCTCACTTTCAATTTTCACAACCACCTTTGGTTGTGCACACATCTCCCACCTGCATATTCAACAAATTTCAGGAATTGTTAATGCAAGAAGACAAGAAAAACAGAGAAGGGGGGAAATTTTATGCTTGGGTTCTAAGTATGTTAAATACTGCAGGAATGCTTACTTGCTTAAAGCTTTTGGTGCTCGATATAGGAGCTTTTTGTAAAGGCCCAACGTTGCATGACTGGGAGAATTTAGGTTTAACCAAAGATTAGAACAAATATCTACTTTTTGAAAATAAGAAGAATAGCATTATTTGATAACATTGTTGTAAACTCAAAGTTCCTAAGCTTGTAATAAACAACTATCTAATTAAGAAAAGCAAGAACAAAAATTTTATTGAAAGATGTGCAAAGAAGAGTTACTAAAGAAGCAAGATCAACAAGGTGATGTACATTAGACAGAGGGACTTAGTTCTAGATAGAAACAAATATTCTTTGCAAATGTTTACGGTTGCTGAAATTTAGAATAAAGAATAAAGATAGGTTAAGCTGTAATTTAGGTGCTCGAAATATGTTAGACCATAATAAAGAAATAATAGGTCTAGCAATTACTCATAGGATTTGTAACAAGAACTAGGATTAAATCTTAAGTTCTGAAACAAACAAATTATTAGTATCACCTTAATAGGTTTCTAGAATATTTTTAAGATTTAAGAAATCCCTCCTAATTTTGAAAATCACTCTTATGCTATGTTTGGTTGAACGTAAAGTTTTTAATGGAATAGAATGGTTTATAATGAAATGGAATGTAAATGAATGTAATATTAGAAAATTGTTGTTTGGGAGGAATAGAAGAATTCTTAATATAATATAGTGAAATGTTATTTGGAAGAAAGGTTTATAATGTAATATAGTGAAAAGTTGTTTATCATTTTACATTCCATTCTAAACTCCCCAAATCAGAGGTTTCTCATTTTTACTGTTCAGGATGGAATGGGATGTAATATAAAACCCTCCTCTTCCATCTCATTCCATTTTATTCCATTATAAACCCTCCTCTCAAATGATGAAATAATATTTCATTCCATTAATAAACTCCCAACCAAACATAGCCTTAAAAAAAAGGTTTTATCCTTCCACATCAGAAAAGAATTATGACGTCTTTTAATATGAGCTTCAATGTTGTCCAACCTCTCAAGAACTTGTTGTTAGTACGTTGTACTTTGTACAATTGGAACTATGACATCCTGAAGACAAGTTTCAACTTTGTCCAACCACTCAAGAACACGCAGGATTAAAATATGTCATTCTTGATCGATGAGTAATTCTCTGTAAACCCTTCAGCTCCATGTAACCATGGCTAAGCCTAAGCTCTAATATCATAATGACATTGGACAGACAGAAGGATTCAGTTCTAAATAAAAACAAACAGATTACAAAATTTTGAGGTAGCTTGAATTTGGAATAAGAAATTAAAGATAACAGCTATAATTTGAGTGCTGAATTAAGTAAGAAGGTATTGACTCAGGTCTAGGAATCACTCCTAAAATTGGTAACAAAAACTAGTAATCACTCCTAGAGTTTGAAAGAAACAAAACTATTATTACCACATAATAGGTTCCTAAAAATCAGTTTTAGGATTTAGGAATGGCTCATATTTTTAAGAATGACCCTCAGAGAAAGAAAGTTACACATTTTCATATATGAAAATATCAAAAGCCAATAATAACCATTCAACATTCATCCTACAATAAGGATGCAACATCTTTTTAAAAAAAAGTTGAAGATGGAAGCGAACACTAAGGGGCCTGATGATAAAGAAAAAGGAAAACCTGCATTGAGCGGCAATTTTCCCTTTTCCCATCTTCAGGTCATTTCTCACAACCAAAACCTGCACAGTGATAACCGTGGTAAAAATAAAAGAAAAAGCAAAATTAAGAAAAAGGGCAGGCTTACCATTTTGAAATCGTCAAGAATATCAGCAAGCTTCTCAATATCAAGGGGGCCTTTGGACTTAGCACCTACTACTACTGATGGGGAAGTTTGAGTGCTGTTTTTACGGAACTTAGTGGCCCTGAGAAACACGAAAGCAGGACGGCGGGAACCAATACAGTATCCCAAAGCAAGACTACCAGCCGCAATTAAAAGCCACGTAAAATCCATCAGCTCAAACCCAATTTAAGAAACTCCAGCACCCAGATCGCCAAAGCCACGACCCTTTTCCTGTGATTCACAATCCTACCGAATCATTTTTTTAGATAAATGACTCAATGTTTTAGTATTCTTTGCTTTTCTTTTCATTTCATACTTCCTAAGCTTAATCGTAGTTTGTGGCAATTGGATTTAGTTCTCTTTTCTGTGCCCTTACCCTATTTAATTAATATCGACAACCTTTTTGAGGAGTGTCTTATTTCATAATTGAGTGATGGAAAAAGTCAATAATGCCTCCACTCACAGTAATCGTGAATTCAAGTAGACAAATCAATTTCTCATATGCGACTTCTTTAGCATCATTTATAGCGGAACGGTTAAACGATGTCCTAACAGAACGCAGGGTCTGGTCTGTTCGATAAAAGACATTGGTTTCAATATTTCTATCAAAATCCTTATGTTTTAAAAATATCATGGAAGCCCTCGTCTTTTTTCAAAATTTTTGTGCAGTCCATAGTATTTTAAATGAAGCTCAATTAGCCCCAACTATAACAGTCATTTTCCCTAAGGAATCTCAAGTAAAAGCTGGATTAGTGAAGATCAATGCAGTAATGTACTTGTCCATATTTTGCCAATCTACAATCTTAACAAGATTAGAGCTGACATTTTTTTTTTCAAAAGTTAATTTAGTATTTCATTAATACTATATATGTACAAAACAAGGTGGCACCATATTTACTTAGTACAAAAGATCTAGAATGGTTGTGTTTTCATAGTCAAAGGCCCTAGAAAACAAAACATACAACAAACTATTCCTAGTTTCAGGTATACAAAGTATTTGAAAGTTCGATAATTCCTCTCTTTCTAAATGTTGTAAATCATTGCGCTCTGGCTAATCTTGATTGCCTTGTAATCTACTTGATTCAACAATTTCAGACTCCCTAACCAGCTGATAGTTTCCTCCCAGGAAGAAGCAGGACTAGTGATGCTTAGCAGGGCCTGTAGTTGTGCCCAAATCTCCTTGGTGAAGCTACATCCGAACAGCAAGTGCTCCTGACTTTCCAGCTCTGCATAATTCACAATTTGTTGAGTTAATTTAAAACTTTATTCTATCTTTTGTGAGCAACCCCCAATCCATGCCCAACCAGTAGATAAATGCATGAGATGGTCAGATGTTTGAATCCTAAACCAGCTTTGCCTAGCCGACTCTTAAATTCTGATCCTTCTGCAACATGATATTGCAGGCATTGGTGTTGAACAACCTAGAGTTATCAACTATCCACTGAATTTTATCCTCTTCACCTTCCTGACATTTAGGCATTTGATTCAGTAACATGGTTGAGTATCTGCTGCTAAGATATGGCCAAACCCATTGACTGCCTCTTATAAATGTGCTTACTTTAGTCTCATTGTTCACAAACCTTTTCAACTGTTATAGTTCACTCACTTTATAAAGAGGACCCCTACAATGTCAATAAAAGAAGTGCTTTCACCATTTCCAGTTTGATTGTCCACCAGATTTTTCATCCATAATCGAGTTCCTAAGATCTCCATTGGAATCCCTTACATGTTTTGCTTAAGCTTCAATACCCAATGCTACTAGTCTTAATGAATGTATTATGAATCCATTTAACCCAAAGGTCATCCTTCTTGCTATATAACCACCACAAGCTATTGCCTAAACTAACCTTACTAAGTAGTCTTGTTAAACATATCCCGAGTCCCCCTTATTCTTTTAGTCCGCAGACTTTGCTCCAGCTCAATTTTGCTTTGCTTCTACCCTCGCTCAATCCATTCCATAGATAATCCCTAATTTTTCTATCAACTTCCTTTAGCACACTTTTCGATAAGCAGACATGATTAATCCAGTAGTTTGTTAGTTGACTCAGTATAGACTGAATAAGTTGTAGCTTTCCCCCATAAGTTAAGAACCTGTTTCTCCATTGACTGATTATGCCTTTTATGTTTTGCAACAAAGTTTTGCAATCCATTAAAAAGCTCATTCTATTTATCTTAGTAACCATCTTGTAAAGAAAGTTGCAATAGGTAATAGGCCTGAAATGCTCTAGTTGTGTAGCATCACCTTGTTTAGGAATAAGGCACAAAGGTTTTATTCCAATCCTTGAATAGAGTTTTGTGCTGAAAGAAATCTTGTACTGCTTTGACCACTACATCTCCCATGATATCCCAATTCTTTTGGAAGAAACCTCCGTTGTAGCAATCAGGACCTTAAGCTTTGTCAGGATTTTGGGAGAAGATAGCTTCCCTGATCTCCTCTCTTGAAACTTCCCTCACTAATTCCTCCCTAATTAATTCACTCACCTACCTAAATTTGTTGGGCACCGTTTCCGGAACCCAACCTCTTAACAAAATACCATATCAAATCATATCAAAACGAACCGAAAAGCAAAGGACAAAGCAGATCGAAACGAACTGAACGAAAACATAGCGAATCGAAACAAAACGATTCGAAACGGACTGAAACAAATTCCGACATCCGAAGAAAACAAATCTAAGAAGAGCGTTGCGTTGGAAACCCTAAGACTAAAACTATCGAAATCCGGTATAATTTTTTTCTTCTTCTTCTTTTCTTTCTTATTCCATTCATTCAAATTCAAAACTTAATCAAACTCATACAAAAACTGTTGGACCCCGAACTTTGATTGGACGTCAGAATCGGTAAATAAGAAAATTAGTGTTGTATTTGGGTAATATTGCTAATGAGGTTGGAGGATTTAAGTATGGTTGATGAGTCGAGGAACTTTGATGGTGAGCTATCGTTAATGTATATATATATGTACGCATGAGATCCTATGGAAAAGAGAGATAGAATGTGTGGTGGATAATAGAATGTTATTGAATATGATAATCTATATGAATTGAGGTTGATTGTTGAAGAAGAATTTCATGGAAGGTTGAAGGTGGTAGTAAAGAGAACAAAATGTGAAAATATGAAGAATTGTGAAAGTTTGACTTTTGGGGATGAATAGTTGACTTTCGATTTAAGTGAAATTTGATAAAATGATATTCATGAACTTGTAGTGCCTGTTGAGAGCTTTCTGTCGATATAAAGTTTGAAATTTTTCGATATCGGAGCTAGAAGT
>JANKOD010000006.1:13286374-13312727 GCA_026284645.1 Erythroxylum acuminatum | reverse complement strand
CCTTTCTTTATTTGTTCATAAAGTCTGTACATGACTTTGAACAAAACGCGCTAAAGGCGATTGCCTTTAGGGCACAAACTGACAGTACTGTACACACATAAGTCGAGTTGTATCGACATACAAGTCGACTTATAAGTACTGTGCATGTGTAAGTCGAGTTACAGGAGTGTACAAGTCGACTTACACTTACAGTAAGTCATCACAAAATGTTTGTCGTCATATCAAAAGGCTAGAATGACAACTAAGCTTGGTAATTTGGTGTTAGCAATAAAATTGAACCTATGATTCTTCTTGTTAAATGTCAAAATAGATTTCATGAATGGATATTTAGTGATGATATACCTTTTAATTGGTATCTAAGAATGAGTGCATGCTTTACAAGTGTCATAGATGTATGAAAAGGTGTTAATATTTTAGTTGCTATGTGTATTTAAATCAAAGCACTTGCATCTGAATGGAATAAGTTAATGTGTTGGAACTTTTTCAATGAATGATGTTTATGACTTTTTTTAGTGATTGATGTTTATGGCTAAGTTAATTTCATAAGATTTGAAGTCATTGTACCATTATTGTATCATTGCATAATTGTGTGTCTTATGTTTTGTTTGTTTTGTAGTTTTAGTTTTGCTTAAAGACAAGAAAAGATTTAAGTGTAGGGATATTGATAGATGTAAATTATAATATTTTTTTAGGAATTAGAGTGTGTTTCATAGTGTTTTCTTAGATGATAATCATATGTTTAAGACTTAGATTTATGTTCTTGTTAGCGTTTTTGTGTGTTTTGTTTAATTAATTATTTTATAAGGCAAGATTTTGATCTTAACTATATATTTTAAGGATTGTTTGAAGTGTTTGGTGATGAGTGGAGATAGGAAAAAGAGAAGAAAAGATGAAATTTTTTTGGAGAAATAAGTCTAGTTTGATCATGCATGGCAATGCATGATTGTGTAACAAGGAAGAAATGTGATAGAAGCCTATGGCACGATCATGCAACACTGTGCATGATTGTGTATGCTAGAAAACACCTTGCTCGATCGTGCATAGCTATGCATAGGCATAATTGTTTTTGCAGGATGTGGAATTTGTATGCTTTTAAAATTCTAAGTTTATTTTTAGAAGATATGCACATTGAAAATCCCTAGAAGACTCAAGAGAATATAAAGAAGAGAAAGAAAACACCCTTGATACTTACTTGTCAGTTGTTTATTATCCTAATATATTACAACTTATTGGAATATTGAGATTAATTCTAAAACTCTTTCTATTTTTATTTCTTTTATTTTTTTGTTCATGTTTTGGTTGTAGAGAGGATGAGTGACTAGTTTTCATATGTCTAGACAAAAAGAATCCTAGTATTGCCTTTGTTATAGATTGATTCGACTTATGTACTAAGGATTTTTAAGTCAGTTACTCCCAGCTGACCCACACATTCTTTGAATCTCCATTATAGTTTTTAAGGCTAAAGTGGCCTTCTACTTTTGAAATATATAGAGTCTAATTAAAATCTCAACTAATTATTCAAGGACTCACGAGTGAAGTCTAGAGGTTTAGTAAAGTAAACCATAAGACAGTTTTTTAAAAGGCTAAATTGAAGCCATAAACAAAGGTGGAGAAGATAGGAAAATTTTCACGAATAAAATGCATCTTTATATGCATGAATTGTTCATTAGAGACATAGCCTGTTACGGTTTAAAATGTCCCACATCGGTAATAAAAGGAACTAATATGGAGTTTATAGGCTTATGAGCTCTCCCACCCTTCAAGCTAGCTTTTGGGGTTGGTTCTCTCATAAGACCTATAACAATTGGTATCAGAGCCATTGGTCCTTAGAGTGGTGGCCCATGGAGTGGTAGCCCACGGAGTGGTGGCCCACGGAGTGCCAGCAGTGACCAACGTGGCCGTGACCAACATGGTCGTGACCAATAAGGCCATTGGTTCTTATGGGGGGACGAATGTTACGGTTTAAAATGTCTCATATCGGTAATAAAAGGAACTAATGTGGAGTTTATAGGCTTATGAACTCTCCCACCCTTCAAGCTAGCTTTTGGGGTTGGTTCTCTTATAAAACCTATAACATAGCCAATATTATAAGCAACCACAATTCTACCATTGGAGTGAATCTAGTGGTCGAATAGAAATCTTCACTAATTACCAAGCCCCCTTAATTTATTCAAGTTTTGCAGCTTTATCTTAGTTTTCAAAAGAGTCATAACGTAGGGCTTGATCCTCCTTACAAAACCCTTTAAAGCATTAAGCTTATTAGGGCAATTTAGACCATGCACATTCCATATAACTATTGACATGTTATTTTAGTATTGCCTTTGAGGCCTTTTCTCTTACTCTTGCGTATCCTCATATTTATTTAAAAAAGAAATCATCCCATATTAAGTTAAGTGGGTCAATAATTCTTATACGACATGTTGTGACTTGTCATAATTTATGTTCTTTTCTCTTAATTGGGGTTTATCTTTATAATTTTTTAGGCCTTTCTTCCAACTCTAGAATTGCAAGCAGAAGCATATGCCAGCTTTCTAGACAAGTTTGAGTTTCTTGAAGCACTGAAGTTGATAATAAAAGAGATTGGAGACTTCTTTTGACATCCATATGAGCTAGTCTCCGATACAACATGTCAATGTAATCCACTGTATTTTGAATATAAAAATAAATTTATAATTATATTTCCAAGGCATAAATCTATTTAGTGTTGTTATTTAGTATACTGATTTACAATGTTATTATTATTATCATTAACACCTAGTTAAAATTTTGTTCAGTTATGAGATTTGAGAAAGTTCGATATTACGTCGTCTTATTCCTACGTGATAAAAATGATATTTTCAATAGACCCACATATAATTCAGTATGACAATACTGATTTCCAATGTTAATTTGGTGAAAATGTATTATAAGATAAAAGATAAAAGATTGTTATTCTCGTATATTTTTTTATATTTTAAAGTAACTTATAATATTACAATTTTTTAAGGACACTTTTTATTAAATATTTTTTGAATTATTTAATACAAACCATCATATATTTAAGTATTTTACATGTAATAAATATAAATTTTAATACTTATTTTATTAAAATAATTTGATAAAAATGGTATTCTAATGTTACAATATAAAAATTAAAAAAATAAATTGAGTAAAATCATTATAAAAGTTTTTTTATTTACCATATAATAAATTTTCGACAAGATGACGCACCTTATCAAGTCGATGAATGGGCACGACGACCAACAACACTTGGTAGCAATCGGGAACGAAAAGACAGATAGGCGCCTAACCGATAATCATTGCGTTGTTTGCGCGTATAGGATTTCGAATGGCAAAATATGAAATTAAGTCCAAATCACGAGGAGTGTTTAGGGACCAAAGTGAATCCAGTGAAAGAAGGTAAACACGTTGCAAATTTCTGTTTAAACTGTCAAAATTTTTAACTTTTAATTTTTAATTAGGTGATTATAAAAACTTGGTTCAAATATTAATTATGTTAATATTTTTATAGAATCAATTTTAATTATGACATTTAGACTTTTATGTAAAATATGAATGACCAGATTCACACCCAATTCATAACTCATATGTTATAATCATTTTTGTATGTATATTTATTATTTAATGTGAATGCTTACTTGATCATTAAATTTTTTTAAGTAGAAGCTTAAATACTATAGACAAAAATAATTTTATTAATTAAATTAATAAAAAATACTAATAAAATTAATTTTTAAATTTTCAAAAAACGGTAACAAAAAGAATATAATAAGTTGGATTCCATGACGCTTCCTCAATTTTCAGATGATGCGTCTAAGAACGTCAGTACTTTTATGGTTAAGTACAGCTAAGAGCATTGCGTTGGTAATTTCTTGACTTAAGAGACAGGGACAGGGACAGCGACAGCGACAGCGACAGGGACAGCGAGCGGATCGAATCATAAGATATATTAGTATTATTATTTTTTTGTCTTACACCATAATATTTATCGGTGGATTCAGTGACTAATCTCCTCGTTGACTTGTAGGCACCTCACAGGATGAGACAGCTGACTCAAGGATTTAAGGCTGCTTCATACTCAAAGACAAAGATCAAATTCCTGACCTTTGGTTAAGGATGGATGAGTCCCTACCACTCAACCACACCCTTTAAATTATATTAGTAATCTTTTACTGTTACTGTGATTATGATAAAATTAAATTGTTCTTTTAAAAAAGGATTAAACTTATTGTCAAAGATGGTTTATAAAGTATAAAAATAAGCTTTTTATAAATTGTTTATGTATTATTATTATTATTTAACCAAACAAAATAATGTTGGATACCCATTTATGTCTTTTGCCATTTTAGTTGGTAGTGCGAACATCTCCTCCTCGTCCAGCCTTTCTCAGTCCAGCTTCCTTGCATTGACTTCTTTTTTTTAAAAAAGAAATTATTTTTATGATAAGCATGGTGTTACTTCAAAAAACGTATTTATTGTAAATATATTTAAATTTTTATATTTTCTTAAATAAAAAATTGCTTAATCATAGACATTACCGTTCTCCTTATGTTTTGGTTCCAATGAAGTCCTTGTAATACTTGTCGTATTAAAATGTTACCAATCAAGTCATTTCAAATCTCACTTAATGGGAAACGGCAAATGAGTACTAATGAAAAATTTAGAAAATACCTCTTTTTGATGTACACGTATTATTGGATTTTGTTTCTTTTTTATGCATATGTTTTTAAAATAATTAACTTGATCAATTTTATTCATACATGAGAATTCACGTGACAATAAGATTTGCTTAATTTGATTTTCAAACATACCTTATTTTATTTGTAAAAGGAAAAGTTTAAATACGAACTTCTACTTAACATAAGATTTGTCAGTTTTATTTCTATATTACTCTCTTTGTTAACATAATATCAACAACTTTTTTTTTCTCTAATTCTTAGAATATTATCTTACTAAGTAGTACGAGAGTTGTTATTTTGTCAATTTAGATATAAATTCCCAATCAAGTTTTATATGTAACACGTAACATTAACCTTATGACGTTACTCCGATCCTACGTGAAAGGGAAATAAACAAAATAAATGCAGAAATACTTGTTTTTTATTCCATCATACTTTTGGAGGTGTTTTTCGAGGCCAAAACGAGCTTTGATCAGTCAAGACCTCCATAAGAACTCCTCACAGGGACGTGGTCAACACTTTTCTACAGTTTTTCTCAAAAAGTAAGCTCCTTTAACAAGTCAAAGAATTCAGATATTTACGAATGATATGAGCATCTGCAGGAGACCTTAACCCATTTATATAGCTTCTATATCAGGCTTCTTCATAACAGGCACGATATAGTTACAGTCTACGCTAATTGAGGTCCATTTTCTTCCTAGACTTCGACCCATTGATTTAGATCATTTATTGAGCCACTTTATTATATTTATCTTAATCAAATTTACGTAACTTAACAGATAAATTATTGAAAATCAGTAAAATGCAATTAATTATTGTCCAACTTTATAAAAAATGTGTAACATTCTCCCCCTAAACAATAAATAATTGTGATATTGATTCAAGTTTGAAAACAGTTTAAAAAATTCGATAAAGCCACGTTATTGTATTGGTACCAAGTTTAAAAATTAAAACATTTGATCAAAAGATAATGAAAGTCCAACATTTTGTATTGCAAAGCTTTCATTACCAAAAAATATTAAACACATGTGTCATGTGTAACATAGGTCTAATATAATTACATATATCTAATACCTTACTAACATGAATAAGAAAATGGAGTGTGGCAAAATAGAATGATACTTGTATGATCTAATATGTATCATCTTTTGTTTGTAAGTCTTGATTTCTCTAAACCTTATGATAAACTACATATGTTAAACTGCACCAAAGAAAAACCTCTGTGGGCTGAATCTATACCGAAAATCTGATCACATATATTATGAAACATCTGTGGGTTGAATAAATAATATATGCAGTTAGACCTCCATATAGAAGCGATCAGAGTACACACCGTCAATTTGTATGACACTACCACTTACGGGCGAATAGATCATTTAAGCAACAACTTTCCTCCATCTAATGCTTTTATACACATCTCAAAACCTTATATAAGGCCAACACTTGTGGGCATAATAACCAAACATGAGACCAGAGACATCCCCCATCATGTAAGCAGATTCAAATACTGACTTGAAAGGCTACTATGATGACCACATAAGGCGACTACATTCTCATCAGTATCCAAAAGGTTCACAAATACAAGGGATACATTATTATATTATCCTCACATTCTATATGAGCATACTGTAAAAATGTAACATCAATAAATACGAAAAAACCAAATGCATAGTCAACTTATCACATAAGACACGAAAACCTTAAGCGTCTCTCTCATGTGAAGTTCTAAGCATGAAAATTCACTCAAAAATAACTTTAAAACACCTTAATTCCTGTTTATGGAATGAATTACCAATGTAATTAATCCAAAAAATTTTAAAAATAATTTAAAAAAATTCTCTTGACCTGAAAAGTGACTCAAAAAGACCAGGGGTACCCTTACGGTAATTCTGAAATTTTCCTTTTTTTGGTATTAACGTCAACACAATCATTGTAGAGCTGATCATAACATTTTTACTGTGCGCTGATGTCAATGAGATGTCACTGTGATGCTAGGGGTGCATGTATGCCTGTGATACGTGCATTGCACGCACGCACGCACGCCCTGCATGTGGTCCATGCGCACCAACACGCTAAACCACTATTCGGCGCATGTGGCGCATACGTCTCACATGCAAATGCGCCTATCCTGTCTGGCGTGTGCATCACAGCGCCAGACACCGTCCTCACCACACGCGCCACTCGTCGGGCCATGTGGTAGGTGTGTGTGATTCATGCACCTATCCCAACGCCACCACTCGGGTATCGGGCAGTGTGTGGTGTGTGTAGTGTGTCCAAAACATGGTGGAGCCACTTGTGCCCATCTTGCTAGAGCGTGCAACACCACGCGCCTACTAAACCGCCTCAGTGGTGATACTATAATGCCACCCCTTCTAGCGAAAGGCGATTTCGGGCAAGTTTTAAGTTGATTTTTCGCATCTTGTGTCTCGTTTTTGACCTGTTTTTTATAGCTAACCATATGTTCACTTTCATACATCCATATATGTGAAAAAAAAATCGAAAATCGAATAAAAAACCTCAGAAACCGTTATGAATAAAAACCAATTTTTTTTTGTTTTTAACCACCTGATCATGTAACTATTCTGATATCATGTGTAATACGTAGCATGAACCTTATTACGTTTCCCGAATCTTTCGTGATAGGGAAATAAACAAAGTAAATGCGGAAATACCTATTTTCAGTTCCATCACAAGTTCGGAGGTGCTTTTTGAGGCCAAAATGAGCTCCGATCAACAGGGACCTTCACGAGAACTTCTCACTAGGACGTGGTCAATGCTTTTCTACAGTTTTCTCAAAACGTAAGCTCTCTTAATGGGTCAAAGAATTCAGATGCTTATGAATGATATGAGCAACTGTAGGAGATCTTAACCTATTTATATAGCTTCTATATCGAGCTTCTTTATTACAGGCCCAATATGAGTCCGATCAACACTGATTGAGGTCTACTTTCCTCCTAAATTTCGACTCATTGGCTTAGAGTATTTATTGAGTCACTTTATTATTTTTATCCGGAGTAAATTTACGTAACTTAACCGACAAGTTATTGAAAATCAGTAAAATGCAATTAATTATTGTCTAACTTTATGAAAAATGTCTAACATTATAGAAAGATATATCTAAATGTGGATAGTTTGTTTTAGCAGAACTAGATAATTATGCCAACTTTCTAATGTTCATAAGCAAGTTAAATTATATGAAAGTAATATAAGTTTTCATTGCTATACCAGGTAATTTCATTCAATCCGTTATTTTTTATTGTCAGAATATGACAACAGCATTTTTGAAAAAAATGCATGGTAATCGATTTCAAACTTAGAAGTCAAAAAGAGTTTGGTTTGGTGGGTTAGATGAAAACACACTCCTAATCTTTTGCATTTAAGAAAAAGTCGCACTTCCTAGGTTTACTCCGTCTGGTCCCAACGCAAGTAAGAAATTTTTCTCGCCTTGTCCAAAGCTTCACTCCTCCCATCTATCCCACGCAAACACACAAAAATTGGAACACCATCTAGTTCTGCCTTTTAACGCGTTCTATGTTTCTGTTCCAAGACCAAGGATCTCTCTCTCTAAAATTGAATATTAGTAAAAAAGAAAAGCACATCTCAATCTCATTCATTTTTCTCATAAAATAACTTTGTGTAAGCAAGCTGCCCTCCCTTAGTGCTTGGTAGGTCCTAGTCGTTTCTCTCTCCACATTGCTCTGCTCATGGGCTTTTTCATTCTGTTGAAGATCGCTTTCTCTAGTGTTTGACAACCAAGACCAGTCGATCTCTGTTGCTCTGCTTCCTTTGTTATCCTTTTGTAAGCTATATGGACTGAGTCACCCCTTTTCTTTTATGAAAGTACATTTTTTTTTTGTGAGTACATTGTTGGATATTTTTTCTTCCCTGCTTAAGAAAGGTGGCATGGTATAGCTTTGAAAAGTTTATTTCTTTGCTTTGGTATTTTGGTGCAATGAGATTCCGGATCTTAAGTTTTTCTCTTTTCAAGTGGGAAAAGACACTATATTGTTTCTTCCTTGATGTGTTTTTGTCTGTGCTCTTCTTTACATGGACTTCCTTTTGGAATGCTAAGACTTTGATTTAGTTTTAGCTGATTATTACCTTTCTTTTGCTACCGTGTTCGTCCGCCGAGAAAATTTCGGGCCAAAGAAAGGAACGTGGTTTTGATCTTACGCATCTCATTGTGTTTTCTTTTGCCAAAAAGGGTGTAACCAGTTAAGTTCAATTCTACTCTGCTGTCTCTTTGGCGCGAGCTTCTCGGCCATTGTTGAGTCTCTCCCCCCTATAGCGCATTTCTCTTGCCCATTAAATCGAGATTCAATTGATCTGTAGATTGCTTCAACATGTCAGATAGGCTGTCCGGTTTCTCCTGGAATATTTGGACTTGTTTTGAACCTTAAGTAACCTTTTGAACAGTTGATCTTGATAGTTCTTTTCCGTAGTTGGGTAATCAGATGCTCTAATTTATCATGATCTGTTGTTAATTTTATTGATCTATAAATAGACTAGTCAATATAAGCTATTGACAACCAAGTAGATGTCAAGTTGTTGCTTAAGAGCTTTTATTTGAATCTAGGATCAGAGATGTTTCCTTCAAAATTTTTATGGAGCTGTAACTTCTATTGATCTCAGGAGCTGAATTAACATCAGCGTTATTGTTGAACAATGGCATCAAAATCATTTAAACTTAGCCGATCAAATCTATCAATAAGTTCTGATGCCACTGATTCTCAGAAGCCACCGATGCCTCCTACCGTCACATTTGGCCGGAGAACCTCCTCGGGCCGTTATGTCAGCTATTCAAGGGATGATCTCGATAGTGAATTAAGCAGTCACGATTTCATGAATTATACAGTGCATATACCACCTACCCCTGACAATCAACCTATAGATCCATCCATCTCACAAAAGGTTGAGGAGCAATATGTATCAAATTCACTTTTCACAGGTGGCTTTAATAGTGTTACGCGCGCTCACCTAATGGACAAAGTGATTGATTCTGAGACAAGCCATCCCCAAATGGCTGGTGCTAGGGGATCTTCTTGTGCCATTCCAGGTTGTGATGCAAAAGTAATGAGTGATGAGCGTGGAATTGATATACTTCCCTGTGAGTGTGATTTTAAAATTTGTAGGGACTGCTATATCGATGCTGTGAAAACTGGGGGTGGAATCTGTCCGGGTTGTAAAGAACCATATAAAAACACCGAATTGGATGAAATTGCTGTAGATAATGGAAGGCCTCTTCCACTTCCTCCCCCAGGCACTGCTTCAAAAATGGAGAGGAGGCTGTCACTTATGAAGTCAACAAAGTCAGTACTGATGAGGAGCCAGACTGGAGATTTTGATCATAATAGATGGCTATTTGAAACAAGGGGGACTTATGGTTATGGGAATGCTATATGGCCAAATGATGGCGGGTTTGGGGATAAAGAAGATGATGTTGCTGAGCCCAAGGAGTTGATGAACAAACCATGGAGGCCACTTACTCGGAAACTGAAGATACCAGCTGCTGTAATTAGCCCATACCGGTATAGTTTTTTTTAACCTTATTTATACTGCCCTGTAACATCCACATGGATCTGATATTCTATCACTGTTTTGAAATGACTTTGCTAAGTCAAACGCCCCATATTGATGCACAGCAGTATTCATTAACTGTCAATTTTCAGTTTTTAGTTTATATCATTCTTTGTTTTATTGCGTGGTGCTACAAGAGACTGAGACTACAATTTTCACCTGCAAGAACTTTAACAGAAGTCAGGGTGACCAACTTGTATTATTTACACACAACTCCCTAAATAATCTTCAAGTTGATTGGCAGGAAAGCGATTCCCATGACTTGTAAACTTACATTTGAATACTTCTAACTTTGGTTGTCATCTTATAGTTAAATATTTAATAAAATGTGAATATAAATGTTAGTTTTTCTTTTTTTTGGTGCCACTCAGCCATAATGATGATTTTCACTTATGATTTCTGTGCATCTATTCATGCAGGCTTCTTGTTTTTATTCGCATCGTTGCCCTTGGATTATTTTTACAATGGAGGGTCAGCCATCCCAACTATGATGCAATTTGGCTTTGGGGAATGTCAATTGTTTGTGAGATTTGGTTTGCTTTTTCTTGGCTTCTTGACCAACTGCCCAAGCTGTGCCCAATTAATCGTGCTACAGATCTTAATGTCTTGAAGGAGAAATTTGAAACATCCAGTCCCAGCAATCCCACAGGAAAATCTGATCTCCCTGGCATAGATGTCTTTGTGTCTACTGCAGATCCAGAGAAAGAGCCACCTCTTGTCACTGCAAACACGATCTTGTCAATTCTAGCTTGTGATTACCCTGTTGAAAAGCTTGCTTGTTATGTTTCTGATGATGGTGGTGCACTTCTGACGTTTGAGGCTATGGCAGAAGCTGCAAGTTTTGCTAACATATGGGTTCCATTTTGCCGTAAACATAATATTGAGCCAAGGAATCCTGAATCTTACTTCAATTTAAAGAGGGACCCTTACAAGAACAAAGTTCGACCAGATTTTGTAAAGGATCGCAGAAGATTGAAGCGTGAATATGATGAATTCAAGGTCAGAATTAATGGCTTGCCAGATTCCATTCGTCGCCGCTCTGATGCATACCATGCTCGGGAAGAAATCAAGGCTATGAAGCTTCAGAGAGAAAACAGGGAAGATGAAGCTGTGGAGACTGTTAAGATTCCAAAAGCTACATGGATGGCTGATGGTACGCATTGGCCAGGAACATGGGTGAATCCTTCATCTGAGCATGCTAGGGGTGACCATTCTGGTATAATACAGGTGTGAGGTTGATGCCAAATTTGTCTGTTATTCCAATTTTGAAATGGACTGAAATTAATCCCATCCGATTTATATACTATAGATATTGCAAGAGGAAGTCTTTATAATATTTTTATTTCTTAAACATAATACCAAAGCACCCATCACGCATGAAAAATCACACACAAAGAGAGGGCTATGAAAAACGAAAATGATGATGATTTTATTTCACATGATGCAGGTGATGTTGAAACCTCCTAGTGATGAACCACTACTTGGAACTGCTGATGATGTAAAGATAGTGGACCTAAATGATGTAGATATACGTCTTCCATTACTTGTCTATGTTTCTCGTGAGAAGCGTCCAGGCTATGATCACAACAAGAAGGCAGGGGCCATGAATGCACTTGTTCGAGCCTCTGCCATTATGTCTAACGGTGCTTTCATCCTCAACCTTGACTGTGACCACTACATTTACAACTCTCAGGCCCTCAGGGAAGGCATGTGCTTCATGATGGATCGAGGAGGTGACCGCGTCTGTTATGTCCAGTTCCCTCAGAGGTTCGAGGGTATTGACCCTTCTGATCGATATGCTAACCACAACACTGTATTCTTTGATGTGAACATGCGCGCCCTTGATGGTCTTATGGGGCCAGTCTATGTTGGAACTGGATGCTTATTTAGAAGGATTGCAATTTATGGATTTGACCCACCACGATCGAAAGAACATCACCCAGGATGCTGCAGTTGCTGCTTTTCTCGTCGCAAGAAACATTCTTCAATTGCAAATACCCCTGAGGAGAACAGGGCACTAAGAATGGGTGATTCTGATGATGAGGAGATGAATCTTTCCCTGTTTCCAAAGAAGTTCGGCAACTCAGCTTTTCTTATTGATTCAATTCCAATTGCAGAGTTTCAAGGTCGCCCTCTCGCGGATCACCCTGCTGTTAAGAATGGACGTCCGCCTGGTGCTCTTGCCATTCCTCGTGAGCCTCTCGATGCATCTACTGTTGCAGAGGCAATCAGTGTAATCTCTTGCTGGTATGAAGATAAGACTGAGTGGGGACAGCGGATAGGGTGGATTTATGGTTCTGTTACTGAAGATGTTGTCACTGGGTATAGGATGCATAACAGGGGATGGAAATCGGTATATTGTGTCACCAAGCGTGATGCATTTCGTGGCTCTGCTCCAATCAATCTTACTGACAGGCTTCATCAAGTTCTAAGGTGGGCTACTGGGTCTGTTGAGATTTTCTTCTCCCGCAACAATGCCCTCTTAGCCAGCCCTAAGATGAAGATTTTGCAAAGAATAGCATATCTCAATGTGGGAATCTACCCTTTCACATCTATCTTCCTGATTGTCTACTGCTTCCTTCCTGCACTTTCCCTCTTCTCAGGCCAGTTCATTGTTCAAACTCTCAACGTGACTTTCCTCACTTACTTACTGACCATCACCGTGACTCTGTGCCTACTTGCTGTGCTTGAGGTCAAATGGTCCAGCATTGAGCTAGAAGAGTGGTGGAGGAATGAGCAATTTTGGTTGATTGGAGGTACTAGTGCCCATCTTGCTGCAGTTCTTCAGGGGCTCTTGAAAGTCATGGCTGGAATTGAAATTTCATTCACGTTGACTTCAAAATCAGGTGGTGATGATGTGGATGATGAGTTTGCTGATCTGTACATTGTTAAATGGACATCCTTGATGATACCACCAATCACCATAATGATGGTTAACTTAATTGCGATAGCTGTTGGATTTAGCCGGACAATCTACAGTGTTATACCTCAGTGGAGCCGTTTAATAGGTGGGGTGTTCTTCAGCTTCTGGGTCTTGGCTCATCTCTACCCCTTTGCTAAGGGCTTGATGGGAAGAAGGGGAAGGACACCTACAATCGTGTTTGTGTGGTCAGGACTCATCGCGATCACGATATCCCTCCTTTGGGTGGCAATCAAGCCACCATCAGGTACCAACCAAATTGGAGGTTCATTCCAGTTCCCTTGATCGATCATTCTTTTCATGAGCTAAATTTGTCCTTTTCAAGTTTATCATGCTAGAGAATCTAGGCATGCCTTGGTTGCTCTTATCCATTTTGTCTAGTGAGGACTTCCATTGCAGTGCTGTAAAAGATGGATGGAACTCGGTGATGATTTGTTACTTATTAAAGCTTATTGTTTCTACACATTACATCACTGCTAGGGCTGGTACTTCTTGTATTCTTTTGTACCTTATACAAAGACGAGTGCCTACAGGGATATTTCTCTCTCCCTCTTTTTTTATTTTAATCACATGTTGTATTCTGTAGAAAACGGATGAAAAATTGTGTTAGCATCTCTGGTCAGGAAGCTCATGTATGGTAATGGCATGCGATTTAAACCTGTTCATGAGTGCTGTGCTAAAACATTGCAATAGTAGGAAGAAGCATAGGATTTAGCCTCAGTTGTTCTCTGCAACGGACTTGGTGTATGCACCATCCCAATTCCTATGATAGTTACTCTGGTTGTGTTACTTTGTTAAGGAACATTTTAATTAAGAGTTAGATGCTATTATGTAGTGTCCTTAAACCAGGGATTAAATTCCAAATAATTTGATTTGATATGGATAGACATGGGTGTTAGAAAAGTTTGACTCTTCCAAGACGAAACCACCACAGTTGTGTATAGCTGTGGAATATCAATATTGTATATTGCAAATGGAAGTCATCCTACTTGCAATATTCTACTTGTAAAAGACTTGAAGTTCCACAAAGATTGTTTACCATTTGTTTTCAACTTCAACCTATTTATGCCTATGTAATATATAATATAACATTCAAACAACATTTGGTTTCATTGTCATCCTTTATTTATATATCTTATCACTCCGGCAGAAGCTTTAAACTTCAAAAAGTGACAACTAAATTATAGTTTGAATTTCAAAAAGTGACAATTAAATTATTAAACTTTTAAAGTTTTAACCCAATGTTAGTATCTCCGTTAAGTTTGTTGAAGTGACTTGTTACGTGTTTCAGAAACTTTAACTATTAATACATGTTATGTAAAATTAACACAACTAATAATATTAATTGAACGACAACGTTTAATCACATAACTAAAAAGATATGATTGTCAAAAAATGATGCAGTTTAATTCCTAAATTAGTTTACACAGCCTTGATGCCCTGACCCTTCGTTTTCAGTTTGTTCTCTTCATTATTAGCTTGTGATTAAACGATGTCGTTTAATTAATATTATTAGTTGTGTTAATTTTGGTTGACGTGTATTAATAGTTAGGGTTTCTGGAATACGTGACAAGTCACATAAGCGAACTTAACAAAAACATTAATGTCGGGTTAAAATTAAAAAAATTGAAAGTTGAACATTTAATTGTCACTTTTTGAAGTTCTGGCTATAATTACAAAATTGAACAAAGTTTGAGATGTTTTTTTTTAATAATTAATCTACTTAATAAGTACTTTCATTATTCTAAACTATCTTTAAAAATATATTATGTTACTAGAAATACTAAAAATGACCTTTTATTGAATCTATGTCCAATTCTTTTAATACAAATTATACACGGTGGATTGTTAAACATGCAAAAAGATCTATATGATTATTTTAACTTGATTTTTAATAATAAATTTATTGAGTTATTTAAGAGCAAGTTCTAATAATATAATTTGATGGAAACTTAATGAAAAATTATTTTTAACATTTTCAATATCATAAAGTATATCAAAAGAAAAAGAGTTCATGGAAAGAAAATTAAAAAATGAGCAAGTTATCATACAAGTGCTTTTTATGCTAATCAGCTTATGATTTTATCTTTCTACAAGGAGGTTTATTTCAATTACGATGTAGGTAACCACAACCATATTTCTCCATGTTCTCTCTTCAACCCCACTACCCATTCGTGGCCTTCCTCAATCTTAATCCTACCTATTCAGCATCTCTATTCCCTATCTTTCTTCCCAACTTCACCTAAGCATTTTCCTATAGAGCCTGATAACCCATAATTGATTCTACAGTGCTACCTTGAGTTGTATTACCCAACAAGGCATCCCTTAGTCCTGAAGGGTATTCTTGTCCTTCTACTTTTGTAATTTTACACTTCTTTCACTCATTACTTGTTACAGTAACCACTTTTTGTAAAAAGTTGGTTTGAACTTATAGCTTTTTCCATTCAGAGTTAGGAAAAAAAAGTGCATTGATTATGCAAACTTGATGATTATAAAATCCCCAACTCCTTCTTCGTCTTCCCAACTTGCACCTAATAGTCCTAAAATTAACCCAAGAGGCACTGAAGTACTCCACATCAACCATTCCTTAAGTTAGAAGTAAGTTGTTGATAAGGAACAAGTTGAACATTTGCAATATGCCCCTTTTTCAGTTGAAGATGGAAAAAATATAATGACTCTAGACATACAAGTATAAAAGAATGGAGCAAGAAAATGGATCTTAACTTTTGTTCAAATTATTTTATGAAAAATGACCCCCTTCCCTCTACTAAGAGGATTGGCAAAAAAAAAAGGAGAATTAGGGGGTTGGATGAGATGCTTTTATCAAGAACAACCTTATTCTCTTCAAGTTTTCATCTCAAACAAATGCTAGAGAGGTGATGGAGGGAGGGCTATGGAATTTATTGAACCAACCACTTATGTTATAGCCATAGAAACCAAGATTGAGTTTAGAAAAAGATCTCCCATGATAGAATTCCCATTTGGCTAAATTTTCAGGAAGTTCCTTTAGAATATTTGTCCACCAAGGGATTAAGTGCCCTAACTAGCTATATTGGACATCTTATTTGCATAGATGAGATGATAGCTCATAAAAGGAGAATCAAATATGCTAGGTTATATTTTAACATGGAAAATAATAAAACTCTTGTGGATATTATTCCTGTAATGAGACTCAAGGATGAAAACACAATATTTGAGGACTCTATACATGTATCTTAATAATGGAGGCCTAAACAAATCTCCTAGGGGAAAAATGGATTAAGATGAGCAAAAAGTTTTTGAAAAGGGAATTATATATAACTAATGGGATTAGTCCTAGATGATAATAACCATACTGTAGAGATTATAGGGTAGATTACTCAAAAGGAAAAAGTCAAGAGCAGGTTAAGGATATACTAGTTTTCAATGAGGAAGTAAAAGATTTTGAAGTAATAACTTGTGATGTAAGGAAACAATAAACCAAAAAAGTTCATCCACCATTACCTCAAAAGGCTATACTTATCAAGTCCACATATGGGAAATATGGAGGAAGGTCTAGATGACCAACCATCCTATATACCTAAGGTTAGTGAAAATGGGGACACAAATACTACCGTTAGGTTGATAAGCAAAAGGAAATTTGGTAGAAATAGGAAAACGAGGATTTCACCTTGCAAAAATACCTAGCTATATTGATCGCTTCATGGAACATTAAGGGGATAAACAGCTCCATAAAACAATAAGATGCTTGAGAGTTTATCTATAACAATAAAATAGATGTTATAGGGCTCCTTAAAACTAAACTATTTGAAGAGAAGTTCAGGAAACTTAGTTACAAAGGCGGGTGATGGTCTTTTATGTTGAACCATAACCACCAACATTATAGAAGAATTATAATTGCTTTTGATTTTAGGAGGGTAGGTTTGAAGTTTTTAATTCTGGTGATTAACACATGCATACCAATATTAGTTTTACAAGACAGGAGAAAAGTTTTAAGGTTACGTTTTTATATAGGTCTAACTTTTGATTTTAAAGGAGAGCCTTATGAAGAAACCTAGAAATAATTAAAGAAACAATTTAACTCTTCTCATATGAGACTAATGGTAAGCTATTCTGGTCTAAATCTAAAGGCAATGTGTGCTTAAAAAACCATTATAGGGATTTCAAAGATTATGTCACCAAGCTAGGAGTAACATGACTGTGTTTTCTGGTTTCTTTTATGTTGAGAGCAATTAACAAGCATCTATATGGTTTATAAGAAAGAAAATTGACAGGGAATTTAAAGTATCTAATCACTTACCTATACTGGGTAAAGATTAATGCTTTTGTTTTCAATAAGATTACGATGTAAATGTAATTGTTATTAATATGGATTAGGAAGTTAGTTTTATGATAATTTGATTATAATTATATGTTAATTTGATTCAATAGGATATAATGATGTATAATATAAGTGGACAAATTGAGATTGATGATGGATTGATCTTATAAGATTTATAATTTTGATTGTGATTTGCTTGAGTTAGAGTTAAATTAATATAATTTTCAAATACATTATATAAAATCTTCTGCTAATAGTCTTGTAGATACCTTAACTAGAGAATGGAAGCAACAATCCTAAGCCTCAAAGATTCACTCACCAAAAAGGAAGCAGAATTATTGGATCTTCAACAACAAGCAGGGTCAATAACAAAAGAGATTAATCAATTAAGATCAACCATTAATCTTCTTGAAAAAAAAACATCACTACCATCCAACTAATTACTCTTCAACAAATTACTTAAACGCTTTTATCCCTCGCTACTTCAAACATTTCAGCTGAACTTATTCATCCATTACCCAAATCTGAACCATCAATCTCTAAAAAACAAGATTTTAAAGAATCTAAAGTCTATGTTATTTTTAATGGACCAATGGTAGGAATATATGATGAATGACATAAGGCTTCTATCCATATTATTGGAAAATCTTCAAACATTCATCGAAGCTATTCAAACCGTTCATAAGCAGAAAAAGCCTAAGCCAAATTCAGAAATCCTACATTAAAACCTTGCTATAAACAAGCCTTAGAAAAACAACCATCAAATTCAAGAATGAAAACATTGGGAAAACCTATCAATATGGAAAGAATCAATGTTGTACTTATAAGAGCACTAAAGGACGAAATGAAAAGAATTACTCCTGATATTGTCTATGATTGTTTTCAAGCACTCAATGAATGGAAGGAGGAATAAAAGGTTTTTCAGTACTACCCCCAAAACCAAGGACGATATGGACCCAATTCTATCTTCTTTCCAAAAATAGATGCACTCACTACTTAGCTCTTTTTTCAAAGTGGTTTAATGGATACTATTTATTTAACCAATTTAGACAGTCTTGCCGAGTTTCTAGCTGGATTAACTCTTGCAGTCAAAAACTACAAAGAAAGATTTGCAAAAGAATGAGAAATCTTTATCAAAGTTTTCAGCACTATCTAATCTTTAAAAAAGCAGACAATTTCAAAGACTCAGACATACAACTATCTCGAATAGCTTATGTACAGGTAGGAATTAACAATGGTATGTATCCACCCATCGAAAAACCACCAAAATATGAATTCAATTGGGATCTCATCAATCAGTTTAACCTCCATTGCATTGAAGGTGTTTATCAGCAATGTCTAAAGATTACTCCAGAATCATTAATTAAACTCAATTATAAAGGACCAAATATTTTGATGACATCAGCTTATCGTACACTTATATCTACCGATTCCTTCCAACTAATCAAACAAATCGAAGAAAATTTCTCAACCATATCCGAAGTATTCAACGTATTATCAGAAGATTGGAAGCAATCCACTTGTCATCAACTCCAGCAATATCCATCCCATCAATGTACCAAGTGTCCTTCCACTTCAAAAGAAAAAGATGACAGCTCCTCAGTTGATGTAATTATTGAAGAGCGATGTAATTATTTTCAATTATGTAAGCCACTTGTGGCCTATAACGGCTCCTACAATATCTATAGGCCACCTATTTAGACAATCTCAAAAGTAAAAGCATATTCTCTTGACAAAGAAATCTACTTTTAGTATTTCTTAATAGTAAAAGCAGATTCTCTTGACAGAAAATCTACTTTTACTATTTTCTTATCTTTAGTAGTTTTTGGACACTTCTACTTGCCCTTTGCCTATATATAATGTAACAAAAGAGCCCTCAACTCTCCTTGAGAAAATAAAAACTCTGTTTATCATCTTTTGTGTAAACTCTTCAAACCTCTCAGTCAGTTAAAGCCTAAAGATTGGCGTAAGAAAAGAGAACGCGAAGAGCAAAACAAAAGGTATGATCAATTGTGTTTTTAGTTTTTCATCATTTTTATATATTTCAGTATATTCATTTCTCTTATTTTTGCAATATTTTACTTCCGTTCTCTTTATTATTTATTAAAGATGCCTATTTGTACTACTTGTAGAAATATTTATCTAGCAATAATGCATATTGAAGGAAAGATTTCACTTAGCAGAAAACTTATTAAAACTTTTAGCGTCACTTATAATTATTTAGAACAAATAAATGCTTCTGAAGCTACTCTTCATAAGTTTAAAGAAATACTAAATCAAGATACAGAAAAATATAGTCAAGAACCATCAGAGTTAAAACAACTCTATAAACAATTTCAAGAACATTACAAAATCCATTATTCATAAATAGTTGTCCTATTTGTCAATTTATGTCACAATTATTTTTAATGCATAACTTTATATTTTGTAACCAATTATTAACATAAATTATTCATTTAGAAAACTTTAGTCACTGAATATAGATAAGAAAAAGAGTATTATGAAAGACGATATAACTGTCCATGATTTTTAATATTTTGTTCTATATTTTCCTTGGTTTTACTAAAGTTATATTTGATGAGCTAGATGGCTTTGATATCAATTTTGGTTCCAATATTTTTGTTATTAGTTTTTATATTACTTGTTTTTGTTATTTAGCGTAAGTATAGTTACTAATTGGGTAATTTCTTCCAATTCAGATATGGGGGTTGGCCATCTCCTATGAAAGTTGCCTTTTCTTTTATTTATCAAAATCGTGTCGAGTTTTCCCAAAAACGCATCGTTAAAGCTACAGGAATCCACCTCTATTTAAAAAGTCTACGTCAACTTCTGGATTAAAAAAATCCACATTAGTACTTTTTTCACATCAGTATATAATTAACGGTGTATAGCATTATTAGCGGTCAAGATTTACAAATATTAGAGTTCAATTTAAACACTGTGAAATGTCAGAGCCCATTTTGTAGACCAGTATAAATGTTAGGATTCATTTAGCCTTTTTTGACCTAATTATTTGTAAAATAGTTACTTCGAAGTTTAAGTCATTACTTTCATTGTAAAAAAGAATGTAAGCTATTTTCAAAAAGAGAATGTTGAGATTTTACTTCCTTTCACTTAAGGTGTCAATTATCTTTGGATTTCTTGCCTTTTGGTGGACAGGTTCCAAGGGCATGGAGTAGCACTCATCGAGCTTACTAATTAGAAAGTGTAAAGGGCTAACTGACCTTCAGTTACATAAAAATGACCTAGCCTCTTTATGTAGGAAAACATTGACTATATTGGAGGTCTGTGCAGTATATTAGTAAGACTACATTGCTCATGAAGTAAATTCATCAGTCTTATCTTATATAAGTAGAAAAGTAAATGCTTGTTGACTTAAAACGACTATAACATACGTGTTGATATTTTGTTTTGTTTTATCCGCTCTATCATGCAAAAAGAAATGTGTATAAAATGAGTTTAAACTGTGAGATCATTTTGTTGATGCCTATATATTTAAAGGTCATTTGTTTGAATTGTTTCTTAGGAATACCTATTGTTGGTGTTAGATGGATAGTTATATTAGAAAATTTTTCATTTGGTGGACAACAATTAATTGTAATTTTTGGATTTTCAATAACTTATTAGTTAAGTTATGTAATTTGATCAAGATAAAGATAATAAAATGACTCAATAAATGATGTGAATTAATGAGTCAAAGTTCAGGAAAAAAATAGACCCCGATCAGTATGGATCGGACCTATATTGAGCCCATAATAGGGAGGCCCGATATGAATACTATATATAGAAGGTTAAAGTCTCCTGTAGTTGTTGTAGCAAATCGTGAGCGTATGGATACTTTGACCCTTTCAAAGGTTTATGTATACAGAAAGTTACAGAAAGGTTTTAACACGTTGTAGTAAGCAACTCTCGTGAAGGTCTCAATGGATTTGTACTCGGTTGAGTTTTAGAAAGCTCGTTTAAAGTATGGATTCGAAATTAGGTATTTTCTGCATTTTTTTGTTATTTTCCCTTCATGTTTGATCCGGGATAATAACTAAGGCTCATGTTATGTGTTATACGTGGTATTAGAGCGGTTAAGTGATTGGGTCGCTAAAAACGAAGGATTTTTTATTTTCCTCCATAAGGTTTTTTGGAGAATAAAATTATGTTTTTTGGTTTTTTTTTTTCTTACGTATGATTGCTTGAAAATGGACTACATATGTTTAGCCTTGAAAAACAGGTTGAAAACGAGCCTCAAAGTGCAAAAAATGGGCCTGAACGTTGTCAAAAATTGCTTGGAACGCTGTTGGTGATGGAGAATGTCAGGTACGTGCATCGAGTGATTAGTGTCCACGAGCAGTAGGTGGGACAGTCCTATACGACGCATGCACCCGTTAGATGTGCAACGAGTCAATGCGTGCAATGGCTGACATGTGCACGCATCACACGAGCATAGAAATCCAACAAAGACTGTAGGACGGGTGTTTGCAATGCATGCAGCAGCCACGTGTCCTACCATGTGGCTCTTGTGGTGAAGGACGCTTGTCTAGCACGTGCGATATACACATCATCACGGGTCAGTGCATGTGGGTTCGTGCAGTACATGATCCTGACGCATCAGGAGGCGCGTCAGGCTTGGCGTGTGCATTGCATGTGTCGTACAGACCACGTTTGTTGGGTGACGCCATGTTGACGTCAGCAGCTATAGTGACTTGCTGACGTCAACTTTACAGTGACTGCTGACATTAGCATGAAGTCATAAGAAAAAAATTCAAAATTTTAGAATTCTAGGAAGGGTGTCTCGGGGCATTTTGGGTCAATTCTCAAGTTCAAAGAATTTAGAAAGTGAGTTTTTTTTTAATTTTTATGGATTTATTACATGAATGGTAAATTAAAGTTTAAATCCATAAAAGAAAATGAGGCATTCTGAAGCCATTTTTGAGTGAATTTTCATGCATCAGACTTCACATGAGGCTTGAGGTTTTTGTGTCTCGATCATATATTTAGTATTCAGAATAGCATGATAGTCACTCAGATGGAGATTTTCACTAAAAAAGTCTTAAATAAACTTCATTAACAATCATTTCAACACTAGTATATGATAATTAGAATGTGCATCCGCTTTTTGCATTTATTGACAAATTTTGTCACATACTGTATGCCCATACAAAATGCGAGGATAACATAAATGTATATCCCTTATGTTTGTAGACTTTTTGAGTACTAATAAGAATGGAGTCATCATAGTGACCTTTTAAGTTAGTATTTGGATTGTTCTGCTTACATGTTGGGGGATGTCTCTAGTCTCATGTTTGGTTATTCTGCCCACAGGTGTCGGCCTTAAGTGAGATTTTAAGATATGTATAAAGACATTAGATGGAGGAAAGTCATTGCCTAAATTATATATTCGCCCATAGGTGGTAGTGTCATAAGAGTTGGTGGTATGTACTCTGATCGTTTTTATGTGGAGGTCTAATTTCATATATTATGTATTCAACCTTCAAGTGTTTCATAATATATGTAATCGGATTCTCAATACTAATACTATTTTATGGTTTTTTGTCAACAATATCAGTGTCACCATTGAAACCTGGATTGGTTTCAATTTGAAGAAGTGGATAGAGGATGTATTGAGTGCAATGGAGACTGCAAATATTGATATGGTCATTCATATGGGTAGGACATCTCCATCTACATCCAATAGGTTAGAGGCTGATAAGGTAGCCTATACAACATAAGATCGGTCAAATAGATTATGTTGCATGACCATTAAGAGATCCATATCTGACCATCTGCATATTGGACTTCCGGAGATAAGTAGAGTACGGAAGTTTCTTGATAATGTCTCTCAAAAGTACATGGTCTCGACTAATGCTGAGATAAGTGCCTTAATGAAAGAATTATTCTCCATGAGGTACACTGGAGAAGGGGAAGTGAGTGAGTACATATCAAGAATGATCTATCTCTATAGTAAACTGAAGGCGCTGAATATTCTTCTTCCTGATATCTGCATAGTTCACTAGGCTTTTAGCAGACTTCCTCTAGAGTTTAGTATTCTGGTAGTGACATATTACGAATAAGATGAGGAAAGGGACTTTAATGCTTTGATTACCCATAATGTTGTAGAAGAGGAGAAGTTAAAGAATTTTGCTTATAAGGTCCTCTCAGCAACCAAAGGAAAGGGAAAGGCCAAGCCCAGAAGGGTCAAAGGTAAGAGATCCAAATCTTCTCCATATGCTGATGTTGGTCAATCTAGTGCTAGTAAGGGTCCGGGAGTGCTAGAGGTATAAGGCCTGGAAGGAAAAACAAAAAAAGTCAAGGAAGATAGTGGAGCATCTAATCATGTTGCCTCCATGACACAACAATTCATATCCAGGATAGAGCCAACTAAAAGGAAGGAGAAACTAATAGTTGGCAACAATGAAGAAGCAGATGTAATATTTATAGGGGATGTATGTTTGAACCTAGATACAAAGTCCATTTTGATTTTTACACGACACATTTTATATATCATCTTTTAGACAAAATTTGATCTTTGTATCAATTTTGGACAAAGAAGGTTAAAGTTTTGTAATTAATGCTTCTGTTGTACAGTTGTCGTGTAATACAAAACATATTGATACAACTTTCTTGTCATATCGTTTATATAGAATGTGTCTTACCCCGAATTATATACATGCATATCTTGCCAAACAGGTTATGAAAAATAGAGCCCTGATAAAGAACTAGTCATACATGTTATGACATAGAAGTTAAACCACATTTCCAGAGCTAGGATTGAGAGATTGATTAAAGATAATAGTCTTATAACTCTAGATTTTGATGATCTGAGAAACATATGTTGAATGTTGCATAGGCAAGTTGACTAAAATAAAGAAAAAGGGTCAACTCAAGCATCTGACTTGTTAGACTTCATACATACGGATATTAGTGGATCCTATACAACTACGTTGAGCAATTCAAGATAATGATTATTCTTGTTACGGGTATGTGTTCTTACTTAAGGACAAGTTTGAAGTTCTTAAAAAATTGAAGATCTTTAAGACTGAGGTTGAGAACCAATTGGAAAAATCTATCAAGATTGTCAAATCTTACCGAGGAGGAGAGTATCATGGAAAACATGACGGTTTAGGACAAGGAAAAGGTTCATTTTCTAGATACGTGGAATCGGTTGGAATAATGACTCAGTTCATTATACTAGGTAGTCTTGAGCAAAATGGTGTGACTGAAAGGTGTAATTGCATCCTAAAGGGCATGATGAAGTCAATGCAGAGCAGGACTAATCTACCTAATTATCTGGCAAGGGTGGAACCCTAAACTTGCACACATTCATGTATGAGGCTGCCCTACTAAAGTGTGTTTGTATACTGTTGGAACCCACCCTGGTGCGACACGTGTCCGACGTCCTACGTGACATCTAGACGCGAGCGTCACGAGGAAGGGATTCCTTACCACAAAAGAATCCTCAAATGAACTTATGTCATTGTCATCTGAATAACATTTGATAAATTTACCCTAATTATTCTCTAATAAAGTTAATCTGCTTAGGCCCATTATTAAAACCGATTCTTAAGCTAATACGAAATTTCGCACAAAACCGACATATATCGACCATAAAGGTCCAACTAAAACCCGACACTTTCATTTTACCAAAAAGAGATAGAAAATTTTACTAGTTAACCAATGCTTCAAATTTTGTGCAAATCGGAGGTCAAATGGAGAAGAAACAAAGAAAATAAGAAAAAGGTATTATATGTTTCCTTAACACCAACTTTGCTTATTTAAACCCTTTTTACCCCGGAATCCGAAATTTCTTACGTTTAGTGCCTCTCGAAACATAAATAGAAAAGCTATACCGTTCTAAAAGGATGTTAAAAACAAAGTCATCCATAAGTTGCTTTAAAGTTTTAGTCCAAACTTAACTTCTCCTACATCATGCCAAAATTGAAAATTTACATCTTTTGATACAAAAGAATCGAAATTGACCTATGTTACTACATCGGAAGGATGAAAATTTCTTTACAACTTTCATGAAGGAAACATAAGGCATATCAATCACTATAAGAAGTAGAAACTTGTTTAAAGTTGTTGTTTAGCTAATGACCATATGAATAGTGAAAATTACCAAATGAATAGTAAACAGAAATTTTTAAAAGTTCATAACTTTTTCATTTTAAGTCGAAAATTAACCCATTTTATACCATGTTAAAGATCTTGACAAGCTCTACAAACTTTAAGAAATACCTCTCACCCAAATTCATACTCTAACATGCTCTAAAAGCCAAAACAAGGTGGCTGCCCATTTTTTAAAAAAATGGACAGCACCTCCCCTAAATATGTTCTAGCCAAACTCTTCACTTTCAACCCAACTTCATACCTACACAAAAATCACTTCTATCTTCCAATTTCTCACAACATCCAACAACCAAACCAATGCAATTTATCTCAACATCAACTCACAATGGCAACAACACAAACTTAGGTATTCTAAACATTTCAACCTAACTCCTAAACATCCATTCATCTCCAACTTTTAAAGGAAAAGCTCATGCTTGCTTTTACATGTTCAAACATACAATCATACATCCATTTATATGGAAACTTATACAATACACATTACATTTGGAACTTCAAAACCTTAATAATTACATGAAAAACATAATTGTTACAAAGCTTTAAAGGGCATTTTGGCCCGAATACAACGAAAGCTCAAAAGAAAGTTTACAACGACATTCATTAGCCAAAATGCTATCCAAAGCTTTGTTTCAAAAGTATAACTTCCAAAAGCAAAAAGCATCGGAGTAATGCCTCATTCCCGATGCGATGACCCGGTTTCTCGCTCAATACCTGTGGAGGGAGGAAGGGGGTGTGAGCACGACGGCTCCGTGGGTAACA
>JANKOD010000006.1:13264546-13276321 GCA_026284645.1 Erythroxylum acuminatum | reverse complement strand
GGTCTTCCTTGGTTAGCATCACTTGGTGACGTTACGCACAATTGGGCCAAGCTTACTATGTGTTTTCAATACCAAGGCTTGCGAATACAATTACAGGGTGACCCTTCATTGCACCGCCAAGCTGTCAGTCTGAGTTCCATTTTCAAGATTTCGGATGTTGAATTTTATGCCCTCCTTTGGTCGATAAATGCAACAGCAGATTTGGAATCCCAAGACCCCTTTCTACCTGGTCACGATCAAACTTCCATGAAATAATTGTTGTCTCAATTTGAGGAATTATTTGCTGAACCCAAAGGGTTTCCTCCTTGTAGGACTTCAGATCACAACATTAATCTGCTACCAGGGACAAAACCGATCTCCATTTGTCCTTTCAGGTGTGGTCATCTTCAAAAGAATGAGATACAAAAACTAGTGGCTGATATGCTTGCTGCAGGTATAATTCAACACAGTTTTAGTCCCTTCTCCAGTCCGATTTTGCTTGTTCGTAAGAAAGATAGTAGCTGGCGATTCTGTGTTGATTATAGAGAATTGAACAGATCTACTGTCCCGGATAAATATCCGATTCCTGTAATTCACGAAATGTTAGACGAATTGACAGGACCTTGGTACTTTTCAAAGATTGATTTACGTTCTGGTTACCATCAGATTAGAGTCGCAAGCACAAATGTTCCAAAAACTGCTTTTTCATACTCACACCGGTCACTACGAATTTCTTGTCATGCCGTTTGGGCTCACCAATGCTCCCGCCACCTTCCAGGCGACAATGAATGACATATTTCGACCATATCTTCGGAAGTTTGTCATTGTTTTTTTGGATGACATCTTGGTGTATAGCTCTTCATGGGAGGAACATTTGCAACATTTATTAACAATTTTTCAGGTGTTGGAGGCCCATCAATTTAAAGCCAACCGAAAAAAAAAAAATTCAATTTCTTAAATATAAATGGATTCTAATTTAACATGGACCTTTTAAATTTCTTGATATAATTTAAACCTAAACCAACAAGGACAAAACAAAATATGTCAATTTCTTTTACAGTTAAGGAAAATTAGTGAGTAAGAAAAGAAGAAACTAATTTTGTATTCTCCTTCATCTATATTTCTGCAGTAAACTTTCTAATAGTTTTTGCTTCTTTTTTGCTATGTAAAATCACATTATAGCCAATCTAGCTTATTTATAGGATTACGTTGACCATAGGCTCATTTAAGAAGTCAAATCAACATTTAACAAAAGCTTGTACCCATGTGAAGAGCATCCGTGGAATAAATAGGTAAAACATTAGAACTTACAAAATCGATTATGACAGTTATCATTCATCAGATTGTTACTATTAGCTACTAGCATGGCATACGATACACTTAGGCAGTCGTTCTATTTGGAGTAACCACTAGGAGTTGTTGCTCTGTTGTCCGAAGAGAGGTTGGGCTAGTATGTATAATGAAGGATAAATAGAAGTATTAACTAGTAGTTAAAACTCACAAATTTGGTTGTAGGCTGTTGAAATATCAAGTTTTAGGTTTGGATTTCAGTTTGGAACGCTAAAATTTCAAATTTGGTATGGATGAGTTTTTAAGGTTTGATTGCTGAAAATTTAGGCTTAGAATCTCAAGGTTTCATATGGCTGGAATTTAGGTCTAAGATGGTTAGAATTTAGGTTAGGTTTGCTGGAATTTAGTGAGGAACACAAACAATGAAGAGTAGGAAACTAGGAATCACGCCTAGAGTTCAAGAATCACTCTCAGAAGAAAGCATCACATCTTCTAGTTGAAAACTCAAGTTTGTAAAAAAATTTGCTTCTCTTTGAAGAGTTGAATATACATATATTTATAGAGAAGTTTTTAAATTCCTTATTCTAGTAAAAAGGTATCCTAACAAATTTAAATCCTACTCTAATAAAAATTTTGTAAGGCTTAAACAACTAGGATAACATATGTAAAATAGAATAACATATTTAACGTACTATTACTTCCTATCTAATAAGGAATTTTAGCACAATCTAAATTTTGGTCTATGTTTTTTATGTCAACTTAATTTCTAAACCTCATCTCATCAAATTAAAGCTTGTTGTTGATTAATTTTTTTTACTTCTTCTATATACTTTAAGTTTTTTTGCATTAATTCTCGTTGACTTTTCTGAAGTCTTTCTTGATGTAGAATGTGATAAATACTAATTATATAAGTTTGGATTCAACTTCTGAAATTCAAATTCTAAAATCCAAGTACAACAAACCAATGAAAGTCTCGTTGATACGCGGGATCTGGGAAGGTCCAGTAATATGCAGTTGTATCTCTTACTGGTAGATAGGCTATTTACGATAGATTCTAAAGTTTAACTACTGTCAAAAATCTGTCTACCTTTCCACTTGATAAGAAATTGCCAATATTCTCCATCTTTTGTGGCTACAATTTGTTCATCAAGAAAATCCTCTATCTCCTCTTTAAGATGGAGAATGGTTGGAATTCTTACCGTTGTAGTAGGAGCTTGTGTGTTATCATATCCATGATAAATAGTTAAGTTAGCAACATTAAAGATAGGACCAATTCCCATGTCACTTGGTAATTTTAAAACTTAAGCATTGACACTTATCTTCTTGATGATTTTATAATGTCCAGCACTCCGTGAATGAAATTTCTTATATTTCCCTTTCGAAAAACGCTTTGGACGAATCCTAACCATCACCATATCACTTTCATTGAATTCCACCAATCAACGATGTTGATCAGCATGCTCTTTATAAGACAAATTGCTGTTTGTTATCTTTTGTCATATCTTTTCAAAGATGTCCCTCATGTATTATGCAAAACTTTTAACTTTAACACTAACTCTTGTTGTTTGTGGTAAAGGAACCAGATCAATAGGCTTTATTGGTTAAACTTCTGAGCCAGATCAATAGGCTTTATTGGTTAAACTTCTGAGATTATCTCGAAAGGGCTCTTACCAGTCAACCTATTTATAGAATTGTTGTATGCAAATTCTACCATAGGAAGAATTAGGTCCCAATTTTTCACATTGTCTCCTGCTAAACATCTTAACAAGTCTCCCAAGCCTTTATTCACCACCTCTGTCTATCCATCGGTTTGGGGATAGAAAGAACTTGAAAATGGAAGCTTAGTGTTCAATATTTTCTATAGATTTCTAAAAAAATAACTCATAAACTTTATGTCACAATCAGAGACGATGGTTAAGGGTAATCCATGGAGACGTACAACTTCTTTGAAGATTACATTAGCAGTGTGGACAACATTATAAGTCTTGACCAATATATTTGCAAATGGTTTCATAACGAAATCATATGGCTTCTTTACAACATAGGCATCAAGAACATATGTATTGTTGCTTCTTGTAGTCAGATGCACTAACTTGCTATCATTGCTAAGTTTTGACTTTGCAAGTGCACTCACAACTTCTTCTTTATTCTTACGTTGTACTAATTGTGCATCTTCATTCAATTCTACTAATTGTGCATCTTCATTCAATTCTACTTCTCCTTCATCAGCCACTACACCACAATCTTCCTCAACAACACCAATGATATCATCAAGTTTTGAACCAACAAGCTCGGGAACCCCAAGTAGTTGCTGGCTAATGTTTTCAACTCCATGTTCTATTATTTTTAGCTTCTTGTCCCATTCATTCAACCTATTGCACTATTGTTTTAGCTTGCTGTTTAAGTGTTTGAACTTCTTGTTCAATTGTATCAACTTTAGAGTTTGCCAAATAATCCACTTCGTTCTGTTTTTCTTCATCTTTAATGCTTTGGGCATCTCCTACTATCACACTCTCCATGTCATGATCATCTTCGATTGCCAAACTCTCTATATCATCAAGTCTTTGAGCACCTTCTACATGTAGGGGCTCAAAGACTCGAATTGATTTACTAATTTGAGGAATCAAAATCATTACATGATTTTTCCGCAAAGATTTTCTTGTACGTTGCGTGTTATTGATCAATATTAGTCCTTCTTCGTACTTATTTCCATGTTTAGCATCAAGTATAGGTTGTTGGTAGTATAATTTTTTCTTGTGGGAGTTTTGACTTTTAGGAAATATATGTCGAGGTTGTCTAACCTCTCCAAAATTTTTCGAACATGTTTTCCTATGGGAGTTGTTGCATGTAAGTTAGTTTTTGGGGCACTTTGTGAATGAGGATCATCGATGCCCAATTCTCTTGCAATATTCAGAAGTCTTTCATCTTGATTTAGGTCGTTGAATACTCTTCTATATGTCCGGCCACAACTTGTGGCCATTGTGAACCTAAGCTCTGATTAATGTAGGACAAATAAAAGAATTATTAACTAGTAGTTATCAAATTTTGGGTTTGGAATGCTAAAATTGTAAATTTGGTATAGATTTTTGCGGAAAAGAATTCTGGGATATTTTTTCATATCTTGAATAGAGAATATACAGTATTATATAGTAGATTACAAGAGAAAGAATAGGAAAACTAAATTTGGATGACTATAAAGAATAGGAAACTAAATCTGGATGACTATCTAATAGTATTAAGGGATTTCAAACTGAATTTTCTAATCTATTTACAACTTATCTATATCTCAACACTCCCCCTCATGCTGAGGAATAGATGTCTTCCATTCCTAGCTTGAGTACAAGATCATGGAAACTCGAACTGTTTAACCCCTTTGTTAGCACATCAGCTACTTGATGTTTTGATGGAACATAAGACATACACACGAACCCCTTTGCTCCTCTATGTTACCAAATTACCTCCAAGAAAAGTACAATACCCTGTAGATGATCTTCTATCCACTGGGGAACCTGTATAATTAGTGTTGGTGTAAGCTTCCAGAGCAAGAGTATTGTTTTTCTTGAACAAAATTCCTTCCCTCGGATTGCCTTTCAAGTAATGTAACATCCTGTAAGCTGCTTGAAGATGAGGTTCTCTTGGATCATGCATGAATTGATTGATCACACTTACCTAGCATGCTATGTCTAGCTGAGTGTGAGCAAGGTATATGAGTCTACCAACCAGTCTCTGGTACATTCTTTTATCAACAACTGGTTCTTTTTGAGCTTTTCCCAACTTATGGTTTGGATCCATTGGGGTAGAGACTGACTTACACCAAATCTTCCCTGTTTTTGCCAATAAATCAGTCACATACTTTTGTTGAAATATGAAAATCCCTTGTGTGAAATATGCCACCTCAATACCAAGGAAGTACTTTTTATCTCAAACTCTTTTAATAGTCTCTGCTTTAATTCATGCTTCTCTTTCTCATTGTTTCCCATTACTATGATGTCATCCACATAGACTAGAAGAATAGTAACTCCCTTTGCAGCCAAATGTTTAATGAAAAGAGTGTGGTCACCTTGGCTTTGTTTATTCCCCAACTCCCTCATGATTTTTGCAAATCTCCCAAACCATGCTTTAGGAGATAGTTTTAACCCATACAGGGCCTTTCTTAGCTTGCACACTTTATTACCTATGTCCCCCTCAAATCCTGGTGGGATGTTTATGTAGATTTCTTCATCTAAGTCACCATGAAGAAATGCATTCTTAACATCATACTGTAAGAGTTGCCAATTAAAATGGGCAGCTGGTGATAACAGAATTCTAACAGCGTTTGTTTTCACAACTGGAGCAAAAGTATCCTAATATTCAACCCCATAAGTCTGAGTGTATCCTGTTGCCATCAATCTTACTTTATATATCCCAAGGGATCCATCAACCTTGTATTATGGTGTGAAAATCCACTTACAAGCAACAATGTTCTTTCCTTTCGGCTTATCAACAATCTCCCATGTTCTATTATTTTCCAATGCACTCATCTCCTCTCTCATAGAATCCCTCCATTCCTTTTTTGAAAATGCCTCAGAAACAGTGTTAGGGATAGTAATGGTGTTTAAACTCAATGAAGGCTGGTGACAGGCGCCTAAGAGAGACATAGTGAGTGCACCAGAGACCTCAGCTTAGTAGCACCAGAGATTGTCCTTATTGTCCTTCCCCTATTTTTCTCTACCGGGATGTTTAGGCGGATGACTTCTTTTGTTCTCCTAATAATTTGTTTTTGCTACTAAGGTTGACCCATCCATGGTTTGCGGTTCAAGCATCACACTCCTTTGGCTTTCTTCTGCTTGAGTCAATGAAATTGTCTCTTTTAGAGATGGTGTGTCCTCCTTGCCAAGGATTTGAATCCTAACCTGATCGAATTCAAGTTTCAATCTAGCTAAAAAATCATAGACATGGTCTCTTCCAATGAAGTTCTTCAAGATGTTAGCATCCTTAGGGCATTTCATCTCAAAAACTCGGTAATGATCGAGTTCTTGCCATAGATTTTGCAGCGGGTTTGCATACTTTGACAGATTTTCCCCCTTGCTTAGTGGCTGTAGTTTTAACCTTGATCTTGTACACTTGAGCAGCATCACGAGCCTTTGACTCTGTGCGACAAATGTAGTCCCAAATTTCCTTTGTTGTGACCTAAAACATGCACGTGTCACTAATCATAGTTATCATGAAATCCCATAGCCAAGACATTATCATGGAATCCTCCTCATCTCATGCTTCAAACATCAGGTCGTCCTTTGCTGGTCCCATTCCAAGAAGGTGACTAAGCCTCCCTTTGCCCTTGAGGTATGTTCGGATAAATTGAGACCATTTGAGGTAGTTCTTGCCATTAAGACTATAGGAAGCCTGAATATTTGAATAGGACTAGATTCTTTTGAGGGGTTAGGATTGTTAGAGACGGAAGCTTATATGGTGAAGGAGGAAAAACGCAGCAATTAAGGTTGCCCTAACAGGAGGAATGAGAGAAGGAAAGACAAGGAGGAATGGCAGTGATGAAGGCTGGAACATGCAAGAAAGGAACCAAACAAAAGGTTACGATTATGCAACAATGAAGGCTGCTCAAAGAACAAATCCCAAAAAAAGAACCCTAGGGCTATGATACCATGTGGAAAAGAGTTCTGGGATATTTTTTCATATCTTGAACAGAGAATATACAGTATTATATGGTAGATTACAATAGAAAAAATAGGAAACTAAATATGGAAGACTATCTAATCGAAATCGCTTAAATTAAGGGATTTGAAACAGATTCTTCTAATCTATTTACAACTTATCTATATCTCAACAATTTTAAAGTTTGATTGTTGAAAATTTAAGTTTAGAATTTTAGAGTTTAATATAGCTGGAATTTAGGGTTAATATGGTTGGAATTTAGGTTAGGTTTGTCGGAATTTAGTGAGAAACACAAAGAATGAAGAGTAAGAAATGAAGATTCACTTTCAGGGTTTAAAAATCACTCTTAGAAGAAAGTATCGCACCTTTTAGTTGAAAACTCAAGTTTGTAGAAAAATTTCAGATTGCGTCTCATTGAAGAGCGGATTATACACATATTTATAGAGACGTTTTTAGAACCCTTATTCTAATAAGAAAGGGATCCTAACAAATTTGAATCCTATTCTAATAAAGATTCTCTAAGTCCTAAATAACTAAATAATATATGTAAAATAGAATAACATATTTAACTTACTACTGTTTCCTATCTAATAAGGAATCCTAACACAATCTAAATTTTAGTCTTTATCTTTGATGTCAGCTCAATTCCCATTTCTCATCCTACCATCTCTTTTATTTTTTCTATATACTTTAAGCTCTTTTGCATCAATATAGACTTGAGAAGTTGTTGCTATGAATTGAAGCGATGGGCGTTAGTGTGGAATAGGAAGCTTTGAGACACAATGATTAAGCTTTTCCCAATCATTCTTGTAATGATCACTTGGTATTTTATAGTTGATATCTAAAATGGGGAGCATATTTCTTTCAGTGTATGTTAATGATCATTTAATTGATAATAGTGAGTTGACATATATAAAGGCCTTTAAGGGAGTATTCTTTGCAGCAAGTTGGGTATGCATAATTATGCTCCAACTCAAGGATAATATTTGCGAGTATTAAAATGCCTATTATATGTTCCATGTAATAAATTTATATGGGACTTCTATTCGATCACTATTACAAATAGATGGGTGCAATTGAATCAGAAAGCCATTCTACTCACTTTTTTCCACTTTATAGTTACATTTTACAGAAAATCTTCATTACAAGAGACATTCTTAGAAAGTCGAAAACTTGGACTTTGCTAATGGTTAATTGCATTGTTTAGTATTGGATATTAAGGATAACTAGTAATCTATGGGAAGTGAGTGAGGTTTATGACTTTCTTGGATACTAAATGTGTTGGTTTTTTAAGATGTAAGGACTTGATTAGGTTCCACATATCTCTCTATCTTAATACTGGTTCAGCCACATGGCATGTTTGAACCAATATGGATGCACTTGGATGCACCCTGACTTTTATCTTTTTTGAGATTGATTAAATACAGGGCTTCAGACTAGGCACAGAGAATTAAGGCAATTTATTGAATACTTGAATATATCAATGTCTCCTAGGTTGATGCAAGTTGGAGTTAGTTCAATCAATTCAATTCAATTAATAAAGTAAAAACAATAGTAAATGAGTAAGCTTACTAGACATAATAACGAATTTATAGTGGTTTCGGTCCTTAGAAAGGCATGCTTCAATTCCCAAGTTTTTAAAGGTACTGAATCAACAATGTGACCTCTTCTTCAAGGTTAGCGAGAAGTTGATACTCTTTCACTCAATTTACTTTTTACACACGACTCACCAAGAACAAATTTCAATGAGATGAACATAAACTTACAACCTAAAATAGCTTTAATTCAACACTGTTCTTGGCGCAAAACGTTATATGAGTATCCATATAAGATTTTTCATTATCAAGCACTTGACCTATCACATCCTTTACAATTTTACCCAATTCACCTCAATTGTTTATTCTTCTCACCAAGACATTCTATATCCCCAAGGCTTCATGTAGCCATTAGTATCAAAATTGGATTTGATAGTTTCATAAGTAAACGTTGCTGTTTAGATTCTTTGACAGACAGCTAACCACCTGCGCCAGTTCATAGGCACTTTTTGTAGTTAACGTCAAAATGGTGGATATCCACTGTTTTGAGGTTCTCTTCTTCTAGCAAGACACTACCTTTCTTCTCAATCCTAGGTCACCTTGAAGTCCAAAGACTCGCCATATCAAAGTCACTTTACTCTCGACTCTAGAGCACTTTAGTGAATCACAACTTTCCAAATGTATCTTCTTCTTCAAGTTGAATGTTCCCTTTTGATTTTTGTTGGCCTTCTTTAACTCTTTGATTTTGATTAATATACTTGAATTTTATTCTTCTTTCAAATTCCTGATTGCGGCATGCTTACAGTTGAATTGAACTTTGATCCTTGATTTGCATTCTAATCATATGAAGTAAAACTTTGGTTGCTTCATGTTTTCTTACCTTCCAAATTAAGGACAAGAACTTCTTTCTTTAACAGATTTTAGTAAGGGAACAAACTTACTCAATTGTTAGGCCTCCTTGGCTACTAAAAACTAGTCCTGTTTTCCTTTCTACTGAAGCTTTTGAGTGTTTTGGTAGCTTTTTTTCCGTAGTGAAACATCTTCTGTTGGTGTCTTTGCTTGAATGAGCTTGTAGATGAACTAATGGCAATGAAATATCAGTTTTCTGCTTCCTACGTAGTAGAAATAGGTCTATGGCCATAAGTATTTCTTGAAATTATATCAGGCTGTCATATACATTAATTAGCCATAGGAAGCTTTATAGAAATGCAATTTTCTAAAATTTTAGTGTTCTTGTGGATCAGTGAGTTTTTCCTTTGTAAAACCTTGAATTATAATAGGTGCTCACTCAGAAATCTATTTCTCAAGTAAAACATTGGATTAAGTACAGCAAGTTAGCCAATGTCCCGAGTTAATGAAGACTATGATACATGAGACGACACTTCTGTTGCTAATATGTGTAATATGTTTGTCATAGATGCAATGGTGATTTTCATTTCCGAATGCAGGATTTTGAAGATAGCCAGTTCACTATAGATAGCTTAAATCTTGAGATGCTGATGCGCAAAACAAAAACTTTCCTACTTTTTGCAAGTCATTGCCCTGATCTAGTGAATTTCTACTTCCGTAAAAATCCACAAATTGGTTGGCAATTTCTGCCCTGCTGCTTGAAACCTTGAATATTTTAAGAGGCAAGCACTTTATGATACATTTTTGAACTGATGCCACAAGTTTGGATATATTTATTCAAAAAGTGAAAAATGGGAATCAAGATTCTGTTCGTCTACCTTCAAAGTGTTAGGTAATGTCTTTTCTGTTGATCCTATAAATATCTAATGGAAATTAAGGACTCATTATCCAACAAGTTGATTGTATTTTTCATTTTCCATTCTGTTGCATGGATCTCAGCAATAAAATGGAAAGGTTTCATTACTTTTGCTAATACATAAAAGATATTTTGTAATTGTTTGTGTGGTTGGTTACAAGTGGTGACGTGACAGAATTATAGGTAAAAATCAACGGGTTGTTTTCACAAGACCATCGAAACTTTTCCCGTTAAAGTGAAAGCATGGGGGATTCATACTAGGAAGACAAATGCTAATTGAACTAAACTTGGCTTCACATTATCATCCAAATTCTCATTAGACACGAAACAAATTATTAATAACCACTGTTAAACAGTACAGGATTCAGGAAAGCTCGTATAATTCAATGTAGTCAGATGCAACCCAAATAAACTGAAGACAAATATCTACATGCAGTCATATAATTACCAAATTCAAGCATCCGAAATCTATGAAAATCATCAATCACAAGGACAAAGAGTCACAATTTGAAATGAAGCAATTCCAATGGCAATCCATACCTAAACAACGTCAAGAAGAAACACCTTAGAACTAGCTTAAAAGTGCTAGTTCTTATTTTGCAACGATTTTTAACTAAGCATATGTCTTCAATAGTTACAAGTAAATAATAATAACTTCAACTTCAACTTCCTCTTTTCATAATATGCTTATTTTGCTAATTATAGGCTTAGATAACTGTTTCTCCACTATCATTTTTTCATTGCCATGATTACTATATGTACTACCTTGAAAAGAAAACCGTGTTTCCCCCTTTTTTTTCGGTTGTTTGGTATAGGTTCATGCATAATCTGCCATTAACCACACTTTAATGGCAGGTCTAAATCACAACCCTGTTGTAAGTTGCATAGTTGTCGCTTGTCCAGGGGGATGGACCTTCTTACTTTGCACATCATGATTTGCCTCTCAAATATTATTCTAAAACTCAAACTATCAAATTTAATCTCTTTCCGGAGAGTGAAAATATCAATATGCCTATGTAGATAGGTGTTGAGAAAGACAAGTGCATTTTCTCCTCTATAGCTAATGGCTCTTTCGAGTCCTAAGAAAAGAGTCCTGGACTCTCCATGCTTTTCATTTCCTTTCCGCACACTCCAAAGTAAAGCACGAGCTAATATGCCACAAGGAACATATTATAGCATGAAACAAGGATCCAAAGTAAAGTAGACTATTCTTTTTGACAATGCCCTCCCAGTTTTGCGAGGGCAAGATCATAATGTAAAACGTCAAGAAAGTTATGTAAACCTCATTAAGCTAAAGCACCCACTGAAAATAACATCCTCTATTTACACATGAAGAATGTTATTCAGTTACATACTGCATAGTAACCACATCAAGTGGATGTATGGAAAGGTTTGCACACAAAATTAAAGAATAAAGGCAACGAATCATAAGTCACCAAGCCTATCACCAAAAAGCTACCAGACTCTAATTAATCAACAAAACTAGCAACATAAAACATTCCACGTTATAAAGAACGCACCAATACTGCATTGGAATAACCATGAAATGTCCAGCTG
>JANKOD010000006.1:13224784-13237000 GCA_026284645.1 Erythroxylum acuminatum | reverse complement strand
ATTATTAGTAATAAAATATTTATTATTATTTTAAAAACTTTGAAAAAAAAGGGGGGGAAGGAAAGGTAGGAGGGAGGAAAATTTTGAAAATTTTTGAAAATTTTGAAAATTTTTGAAAATTTTGAAAATTTTTGAAAATTTTGCAAAAAAGTCCCCCAATTTTTTAAAATTTTCGGTACCGGCCGATATTTGATCGGTATTTTTAATACCGGCCGGTACCGACGAAATTGGCCAGTACTGACCGGTATTTGTCACCGGTACATTTAAACCCGTACCGGTTTCGGATTTCGACCGGTACGTACTGGCCGGTACGGTACGAAATTCGGAACATTGCAATGAATCCCACTCTTTCAAATTTCCAGCCGCAGCTACTATCGAAAAAATACCTCCTTAAATGCAAGCCATTCAATGATCAAGGCGGAATGAGTTGAACACAATATGAAAGCATAACACAACTCTCAAGTGTCTCGAACGGTCCAGAAGAGCATCTACAAGTCCATTAATTAAGATTTAAATCCTAGGCAGGGAAGCACCTGAGTAACAGATGGGCAAAATAATCACCAGTCCAGCAACGTCTGTCTCTAATAGTGCTTTTTAATAATGTGCCACAAGCGACAGGAAGACCATATTCAATGGAAACTACCATTTCTTGAATTTAGACTAGAGCTTGCTTTGAAGATTCAAAGTCTCGTTGTTAATCAGCGTACAAGCTAATTTTGTAGTTTACCGAGTGTTCCTTCAGGCACTCCGTCTAGGTATTGTCAATAGCCAGTTATAACAATTCCCTCGGTGCTCTTATCTCAGGTAACTTTTGGCGAAGGTCCGGTGGATGCTAGCCCTACACTAAATTCCTTTGCTTGTCCAGCACATCTTTATGGATATTTAGCCCAGTAATTAGATGATGGATTTGCGCCCAAGAGAGAAGAAAACAGTACAGGCATTGAAAAGAAAACTGGTGATTTATATAGACTAGAGACAGGCAGGAACATAATAGGATTGAGAAAAATTAATGGAAATGCCACCCCCAAATTCACGCTTGTTGCCATTTCTAGACGTTATAAACACATTATAGAAACAAATAAAAACTCAAAATTATGACAATGTGTTCCTCAAAATTCAACAAGCAAGCATGATCGTGGTTCAGTTAAATCATTATTCTCCAGCTTATTATGCACATGGAAATATCATTACCATATGCATTAATCAACTTAAAAATAAAAAATAATCCAAACATGATAAATGCAGCAATTTATCTCTATCCACAATACATTTCAGATGATAAAGTAACTAAAAAACAGCACCGAGTTCCTAATGATGATGATTAACCTGGACATAACGTAGCCCACAATACTTGCAAACAGCTGGCTCCTTCAAGTCGAGACATATGAACTCAATTGGGTGACCAAGTGCAGGATTTGTATCTACAACAGAAAATGACAAATGATACATAAATAAATTGGTAACTGATTTTCTCAAGCTTGAAATTCTTTTGAGTGGAAAGGAGGTTCTAAATACATGTGACAGGATTGATCTGTCAAGTTACATTGCTCGCAGTTTATGACAGATTGTGCATTTAATGATACCGAAAAAGAGAACGAAGCAAAAGCTAACCTCCTTCACAAGCAACAATCCTGCCCTCAACCTTGATAGGAGGAATTTCATTGATCAACTCCATTGGAGATTTCTTGGTAGTGTCCTAAATGCAAAAGCAATTTATTGTCATTTTAGATCACTATTCATTGAATTATATCCCTCAAGAGAAAATGAAGCAGCAGTTAATCTTAAGTCTAAATTTTTCTACCAGGATGGTTGCTTAAAAAACATAAAAAGCATGTGAATTCAAATAGAAATAAACTTCTATGAAAGCTTCTTGATTTAAAATTAAGCATTAAAGCTTACTAAAGTGTGCAAAATTCCTCAAATAATCATCTTCCAACGAATCTAATAAACAAATGCATCGTTGTCTTAAGCACATAAACATGAATGACAAGCAAATCCCTTCATTTATCGATAAGTAATGAAGATTAGGTTGACTTTTACTTAAAATACAATTTTATTTAATTTAGATTTCATTCTTATGTAGGCAGATTAGTTCAAGTTGGTGTCTATCCAGTTACTATGTATAAAGTTTAGTTTCAGATAAGAAATAGTCATAGTTAGATTAATACCTTTACCTTTATATCTGACTTCTACTAAGTTTTAGAGGTGGTGGATGATTTTTAATGTACTTAGAGATCTTTAGAATTGAAGTGTGAACCTATCTACTCTCCAAGAGTGATTCTTAGATTAAGAGCGAACCCTACGTTATAATCAAGTTGTCGTTTACAAAATATATTCATGTAAAACAAATATAAGAATTAATAACTAGTAACTAAAAATCACAAAAGTACTGATATTAAGCTGCTAGAATATCCAATTTCAGGGTTGAATTTTGGCTAAGACTGCTGAAATTTCAGATTTTCTATAGCTGAAATTTTAAGATTTGATTGTTAGAAATTTAGGCTTAGGATTTCAGGGTATAATTTGACTAAAATTTACGTTTAACATGGCTGAAATTTAGGTTTGTCATAGCTGGAATTTAGGTTAGGTTTGTATGAAGTTATTGAGGAATACAAACAATGAATAGTAGGAAACGGAGAATTACTCTTAGGGTATAACTTAAGTTTGTAAAGAAAATTCAAATTGCTTCTTATTGAAAGACATAATACATATATATTTATAGAAAAGTTTTGATAAGGATTCCTAACAAATTTAAATCTTATTCTAATAAAAATTCTATTCATCCTAGATAACTAAGATAACATATCTAAAATAAAATAATATATTTAATTTACTACTATTCCTATCTAATAAGGAACCCTAACACAATCCAAATTTCAACCATTACATGTGATGTCAACTCAATTCCCAATCATCATCCCACCAAATTGAAGCTTGTTGTTGACTAATCTTTCCTCTTTTATTTCTTTTATATACTTTAAGCTCTTTTGCATCAATTCTCCCCAGCTTGTCCGAAGTCATCCTCAACGTAAAATGTGACAAATAATAATCACATAAGTCTAGACTCAACTTTTAAAATTCTAATTCTAGAATCCAAGTACTGTCAGAAATTGGTATTCCTTTCCAGTTAAAAATTTGACAATATACTCCACCTCTTGTAGCTACAATTGTTCATCAACATCCTCTATTTCCTCTTTAAGATGAGTAGTAGCTGGAATTCTTACAGTTGCAACAGGGGACTACTCATCCTATCCATCATAAATAGTTAAGTCCACAACATTAAAGATAGGACTTATTACCACGTCCACTTAACTTCTTGATGATCTTATAAGGTCCAACATTTTGTTAATGAAATTTCTTATATGTTTCCTTTTTGACAACACTCTGGACAGATCCTAACCATCATCATATCCCCTTCATTAGATTCCACCAATCGACGATGTTGATCAACATGTTCTTTATAAGACAAATTGTTGATTATTATCTTTCGTCATATCTCAATAAAAATGTCCCTTATGTGAAGTGCAAAACATTTAGTAACACCAACTCGTATTGTTTGTGGTAACAGAACCAAATTAATAGGTTTCTTTGGTTGAACTCCTGAAACTATCTCAAAAGGGCTCTTACTAGTAGACATATTTACAGAACTACTATATGAAAATTCTGCCATATAAAGAATTAGTTCTTAATTTTCCACATTATCTCCAACCAAACATCTTAACAAGTCCCCCAAGCTTTTATTCACCACCTCTATTTGTGAAACTGTTTAGGGATAAAAGGAACTTGAAAATTGAAGCTTAATGTTCAATGTTTTCCATAAAGTCCTCCAAAAATAACTCATAAACTTTACATCAAGATCAAAGATGATGGTTAAAGGTAGCCCATAGAGACTTACAACCTCTTTTAAAGAAAATTTTAGCAATATGAACAATATCATAAGTCTTGAAACATGGAATGAAATGACCTATCTTGGAAAACCTATCCACCGCCACAAAAATAGAATCATAACCTCTCATAGTTTTAGGAATTCCCAAGACATGCCCTATCATGGTTCATGAGGCGTAGGCAATAGTGTGTATAATTAAGAATTTTCTTTCCTTCCTTTAGCTAATTAACATGTTCGACATAGCCATATGACCTTAAACATGTCCCGCTTTAAAGAGGGCCAATAAATGCAATCTTCAACAAATGCGATGGTTTTATCTCTTACAAAATATCCTGCTACTCCTCTGTGTAATTCCCAAATTACATACTCCCTTATAGAAGTATTAGGTGGGCAAAGTCGATTTCCTTTAAAAAGATAGTCATCATTGATCACAAAAGGAAAGTGTTGGATCTTTTTTTCTAACTACAATTTCTGAATAGATTATTCCAAATCTCAATCTGAAACATAATCTCTTTTTATTTTGTCGAACCCCATAACTTTTACCGCTAAAGTGTTAAGCAAATGACTCTTCTTACTCAATGCATCTACTGCCTTATTCTCAACTCGTGTTAAATGTTTAATAACAAAGTTAAATTGCTGCAAAAATTTACTCCATAAGCATGTCTTTTGTTCAAGTTCTTTTGGGACTTGAAGTGTTAAAGAGATTCATTATCCAAATATAGAATAAACTCCTTATATAAGATATAATGATTCCAATTGTAAAGAGCACTTACTACTGTATAAAATTTCTTGTCATAGGTTGAGTATCATTGTTTCTCTTCACTTAACTTCTCACTAAAGTAAACAATTAGGTGTCCCTCTTGGCTGAGTATGCCTCCAATTCCTATATGAGATGCATAAAGCAACTTCAAATACATTAGAAAAATCTGGAAGTTATAAAACAAAAGATTTGGTCATCTTTTTCTTGATTTCTTCAAATGCTTTAGTTGCTACCTTTGACCAAGTAAACTATCGTTTCTTCATACAAACAATACTGGGTGCCATTTTGGTGCTGAAATTATGAATAAATTGCCTATAGAATGTTGCTAGGCTATGGAAACTCCTTATCTCGTGCGCATCCTTTGGAATAGGCCAATCAAGGATAACCCTAATCTTCTCGGGATCCATCTCCACACCACGGTAGGATATAATAAAACCCAAAAAATACAACACTTGATTGCATGAAAAAAACACTTCTTTAAGTTGACATAGAGGTTCTCTTGCCTCATAACTCTCAATAAGTGTTGTATATGTAAGAAGTGATCTTCTTTAGTCTTACTGTGTATTAATATATCATGAAAATATACCACCAAAAATCTGCCGTAAATGGTCAAAACACTTGATTCATCACTATTATAAAAGTGCTAGTACATTAGAGAGTCCAAATGGCATCACCAACCATTAATAAAGTCTCTCTTTAGTATTGAAGGTCATTTTTCATTGATCTCCATGTATGATTCTAACTCGATGGCACCCACTTTGTAAGTCTATCTTGGTAAAGATAGTAGCTCTAATCAACATATCTAACATGTCATCAAGGTGAGGTATTGAAATCTATACTTTATTGTGATCTTATTTATTGTCCGACAATCAATACATATTCGCCAATTTCTATCCTTTTTAGGAGTCAGTAGAGCTAAAACTGCATACATATTAAGAATTTCTTGAGTAAAATCCTTTTTCAGTAACTCTTCTACTTGTCTCTTCGGCTCTTCAATCTTAATAGGATTCAAGCTATAGAATGGAAGATTTGGTAGAATAGATCTACCTACCAAATCAATAGCATGCTGAATATCTCGTAAAGGAGGTAATTCACTTGGTAAATCATCCAGTGTGAAGCCTGAAAAATCAGCTAACAATTCTCCCCCTACCTTTGGTAAGGTAAAGGGTGTTTCAAGTGTTCTTTCTATTAATTTCCTCATTACCATCACAAACACAATTCCCTTTTTCTTGTTAAAACCAAGTGATATGCATCTTCAAGGCTATAAATCCAATGCATTATCAGCTCCTTATGAATTTCTGCCCTTAAGCCATTTTATAGTGAGATATAAGTTGCCATTCCGACTCCATTCCTTCACATCGGATAGAAAGTTCATCAAATGTTTCCATGTATTCAGCTACAAACATAATTTCTTATTTAAGGGTTGTGAGTTCATCTTCAAGATCTTCCTGATAATGAAATGATAAGTATTTTTCAGATAACTTCATCTTCATTTCTTCCCAATCAACAATAAATGGCTGGCCTGCTTTTTGATGTCCATCCTCTACCGATCTCTACCAAATTTTAGCGTGTCCAACTAGCTTCATCTTTGCAAATCAAACTTTTCAATTTTCTATCATGTGGTGCCATTCAAAAAAATCTTTCATTGTTGTTGTCCAGACAAAGAACAAGTGTGGATCCATCTTTCTTGCAAAATCAGGGGCTTCAACAAAACTTTCTTAATAATGTCATCGAGTTCGACGTGTGTTTCAATTCTATTGTGGCCTCTCGCATGCGCTCTTTCTGTGTTGCTGGTTGGTTTATTTGTCTTGGATCTCTTTGTGGGTGTTGATTTTCTAATCCCATTAGTTGTTGATTGGTGTTAGCCTCTTTGTCTTGGATTTCACTTTCTCCACCCTCACCATCTAGTGTAGTTTGTTGTCTGATATTGTTTTCTAGACTAGTTCTTAGAGCACCTTATGATCGAGGGTCATTAAGGTACAATCCTTCTATAACTCTTAGAAGTATTTCATCATCCCAGATCCCTGAATATTCCTTTACATGTCCTTTTGCTAAGTGTTGCCATCGTGAACAAAAGCTCTAATACCAAATTGATGTAGGACAAATAAAATAATTATTAACTAGTAGCTAAAAATTACAAAATTTGGAAATATGACATATAATAAACTGTTGGAAAATCAAGTTTCAGGATTGAATTTGGCTAGGAATGCTGAAATTTCAGATTTTGTGTAGCTGGAATTTTAAGGTTTGATTGCTGAAAATTTAAGCTTAGGATTTCAGGGTTTAATATGATTAGAATTTATGTTTAAGATTGCTGGAAGTTAGGTTTGAGATGGCTGAAATTTAGGTTAGTTTTGCTGGAATTTAGTGATAAACACAACAATGATAGTAAAAAACTATGAATCACTTCTAAGGTCTAAGAATCACTCTTAAAAGAACGCATGACTAAACACAACAATGATAGTAAAAAAACTATGAATCACTTCTAAGGTCTAAGAATCACTCTTAAAAGAACGCATGACAGCTTTTAGTTGAAAACTCATGTTTGTAGAAAAATTTTAGATTGCTTCTTATTGAAGGGCTGAATATACATATATTTATAGAGAAGTTTTTAAAACCCTTATTCTAGTAGGAAAGGGTTCCTAACAAATTTAAATCATATTTTAATAAAAATTATATAAGTCCTAAGGAACTAAGATAATATATCTAAAATAGAATAACATATTTAAATTACTACTACTTCCTATGTAATAAGAAATCCTAACACAATCTGAATTTTAGGCCTTGTGTTTGGTGCAACTCAATTTTCAATCTTCTTCCCACCAAATTAAAGCTTGTGGTTGACTAATCTTTCCTCTTTTATCTCTTTTATATACTTTAAGCTCTTTTGCATCATATATTACTTCAGAAGCGTGTTTGAGGTATTAACTACTGTATAAGCATATGAAATGGGTTGAAATTCCTGTAATTCACTTTGTTTGTGACACAACAATGGTAATGGTTTTGAAAGAGTAAAGTAACACTTAAATCATAAAAGGAACATGAACAAGTAGCACCATCTACTATCTAAATTTCTGAAAGTTCCATTCTTATAAAACAAGATCATGTCAACAGAAGGTCACCGTTTTGATGTAAAGCTTGGTCTGGACATGGATATGTATTTCCAATAATAGTAACATTTTCCTATTGGAAAGATGTTGAACTGATACCTAAGTCAAAATAATAAAGAAGATCTCTTGACTTTAGACCAATCTTTTCACCTAGAATACTATTTATAAAAGAAAACATATTCTTAGTGATTCAACTTAAAGTTATTTCCAATTTCAATTGTTTAACTATTAAACTTTTTAATTCATTCCTTGGATATGGAGTGGTTGATAATGCTCAAGGATTAAATGAGAAACGTTAGTAGTTGGAAGACTAAAATAAGGAAAACAATGTAAACTTGAAGAATTGAAAGGATACTTCTCCCAATTTATAAAACACAGACAACGGTTAGTATTAGAATCTTGTAAAAATTTCATGAGCTTTGTACATTTTCCAAAATCGTGCCCACAATGTGTATCATAATCTGATGCAACAATGTTTCGCAACCTCAACTATGATGCAAAATATACTAAACTACTATTCCATGATTTTCAGATCTTAGTTAAGATAAATAAGGTGCATATTCAACAGTGAAGGTATGCCTAGCTGAATATAATCTAAGAAACTATCAAAATGAAGAAAGCACAAACTAGATCAGCACTCAAAAGAACATCCATCAGGGACATGCTTTTGAAACCAAAGTGAATAAAAAAGAACTGAATCAAACCAATAAGGTATTTGATGTAACAAGCCTAAGCGATAAGTCATATTGGGGAAACCATCTCAAAGAATTGGCTAGTACACAAACAATATAAGAAATTGTCCTAATTTTCTCCAACTGCATTAAGATTTACGAATCAAAGAAGCTCTAACAACCTATTAAAAAACTGGTTAAGGTGTTGGGTCAAAAGGGATATAACCAAGAAACGAAAAACACCCTCGCGTCTCTCAAAAGAAAACATGCAACTAATCAATACCGTCAAATAGAAAAGTAGAAGAAGAACAATCGAAGAACAAAAGGGGAGGTGGAGAAGAGGATAGAAAACCTGCATCCATTTGGCGGTGTGTTCACTGATTTGGCTACTAACGAGGCTTAAATGCCTGGAACTCCCAATCGCACTCCTCCATGAAAGATTCAAAGACTTGGTTGTCAGCGTTCTCAAAATGTTCCTGGCCATTGCCATCGCAGAGACCGCCTTTCTACAGTTACAGACGGGCGTTGGACAATAGATTTTGTTCTCTGACAACCAACTGAGATAGCTTTTAGGTCAAATTAATTAGAAGTCCTAAACTTCTTTTAATTTCTACATCCAGTCCTACGACTCTTTCTATTAATCAATGAAATCATAACCTCTTCAAATTAATCCATTAGGCTAATCCTACGGCAGAAAAAGTAAGAAGTGTAGCGTTAAATTCCATTTCGTATTTGAGGCATTCTGAATATTCCAATAATAAATACAGATAAAAAAAAGAATTGATTTAACAAGAGGAATTACAAAACAAGAGTAAGAATAAAAGCAACAGGTTGACAAAAATGAAAATGTAGTAAGAAAATCACTAACAATATTAAAAATAAGATGGCATAAGCTGGTTGGTAGAAACATGGACACACACAGATTAGATAGTTGAAAGGCTTAACAAAATAGTTGAAAAAGGCTTAACAAAACAGAAAGACAAACTAAAGGGAAAAAAACTTTACCAACATTTCATGCTGAAGAAAAAGAAAAATTACCAAGCCTCTTAATGCGAGATCTGGGACTCTACCCTTGACGTTGTCCCAAAGCAGGAGAATGTAGAAGGATGAAAGGATGAATATATAAAGATTTCAACTTGTTAAGAAGAAAATGACAAGCAAGAGGGAACTAAAATATTGCTATTATTAGGAAATTTGCAAACCCTTTAAAAAATACTAAAATAGATCTAAACCATTACACTTTTTAGTCTTTGCTGGGCCTTAAGGCTATGCTTAGTTAGGCGTAAAGATTTTAACTGAATGTAATGTAAATGAATGTAATATTAAAAATTTGTTATTTGATATGTTTGATAAGGGTTTATAATATAATACAGTGAAATGTTGTTTATCATTTTATATTCCATTCTAAACTCTCCAAATCAGAAGTAACTTATTTTTACTGTTTATGATGAAATGTGATGTAATGTGAAACCCTCCCCTTCTATCCTATTTCATTCCATTCCATTATAAACCTCCCTCCTAAATGATAAAATAATATTCCATTCCATTCCATTCCATTGATAATTACCCAACTAAACATAGCCTAAGGTAGTATTTATAGCCTGCTATATATTGCAATTTTTTTTGTTAAGGTTGAAACTTTACTTCCATTAAATATACCAAACTTATCTTTTATATCAAAAGGATAATCGAAGAATAAATGCATTCCTTAGCATTTGCATTTGACACCTGTAACATTAGTAAATAAAGGCACAAAGTTGAGCCAAACTATATAGAAATTGCAGTTCACATAGAAAAGTGGAGAACATATAAATATGGAAACATGTAACCAATATACAAAAAGTTCATATAAAAAGGTATTGGTAAAAGTGTATTTCAAAAGGTTTATACATCAACATTCATATATCCATATTTAATATGGTTGATTCTTCATCATATTGCATACGTTACATGCATTGAATTGGGAAACTTGTTCCTCGTATTGATTGCACCTTTTAATAACAATGCTCTCTTCTTTTTTTCAAATTGTAATTATTTTGAAGTTATACAAGATTGTACTTTGTAACTACCCTTTAGTTCAAATGACAACTTGAATAAATGTGGATCATCTCCAAAGTTCCTTTTTATTGGCATGTAAAAAGCTACCAACCTAGAGACAAAAATCTAGTTCACAATATTGCTTTTAATTCTTATAAATAATTTAGTGAATCAATTTCGAGTATGCAACTCATATTATTATTTTGTTGACTCGCTATAATAGTATCTTCAAATATATTTGCACCAATAACTTATATTTATCAAAAGAAACACATTTCCCAATTATTACAACTAAGCTAAATTGAAAGAAAAAAAACTAAAAGGCTATATAGTTATAGAGATGCTTTAATGATAACTTGGTAAACATAATAGGAATGCAAGAAAATAATATTATGAGTTTGATATATGAAACAAAACAATGCAAGGTTTGTAAATGATTCACATTGTAATCAAAGAAGGGTTTATACTTATGAAGGTACCTCTATAGATAATGATAAGCATTCTTTGTTGCATTTTTTGTAGTTATAATCTTAATTGCCACATTTCTTTTTTGCACTTATACCTTCTAAAACAATTTTTTTGGATATTTTAATTTCTTAGGCTCATTTTGTCTTTTCTTTCTTTTAGTTTTAGATCTTCTTGCACGATTCTTTTAGCTGGTGGGTGTATCACCTATGGGTGTATTTGCCATCACCTTTTGAAAGTTTATAGAAGTTATCTCCAATCTAGACTATTCTTCATATTGCATTACATCTTTTTTGTTCTTTTCACTATTCTTCATATTGCATTACATCTTTTTTGTTCTTTTCCAACTTATTCATTATAATTGGTGAAATATTTGACTTTTATCTATGTACAAATTATCTCATATATGTGTGTCTCTTCGTCACTAGGATTCTAATTATTTCAAGCATACTAATTACTAGTCTATCTCTGGTTGGTAAGATCCACCTATTAAAATTTTCACTTGTGTTGTTATCAACTACTGAGCATTTCAATTTAAATAATTGGTAACATCTTTGTGATATCCTATTTCTGGGTATATGCTTAGGGTTTAACCCTAGATTAAGTATTGCATATGAATGCATAACATTAGCATTCGTACACGAATTGATATTTGTACACATTACAAGTTAGCATATGCACTGAATTGACATGTCACAGGGTATGAATGAAGTTAAGTGAACATGATGTGAATTATGATTTGGTATGTCTTGAATTTTAGTATGTTTGGATTTCAATTAGTAAATTGGGATTAAATGTTATTGATTAAGAGATTAATGAATGAAATGTACATTTGGTCTAGAAAAAAAAAGCCAAGTGGTAAGAAAAATTGATATATGGAAATTAAGAATAAAATTAAGTGACATTGGGTATAGTTAACTTGGTGACAAATGGACTAGTAACTAAATGACAATTGAGTCAAATAGTATGTGACAAGTGGACCAATCATGGAGTGACATGTGGACTGATTAGTACCCCACTCTCGCAAGACACGTACCCGACATCTATGGTGATATCCGAGTACGTACCCTGCAAGGGTAGCATGCTAGAACGACCATTCAGTCAAAATTCATTACAAAACTTTTGTTTCTTTAAAACAAGGTACTCGTAAGCAGAAATCACTAATCCAATCGAGGCTATGTCATTTAAAAAAATATTTCCGTTTACAAGTTACAATTACTACAAACATTAGTATTTAACAATAACTTGGGCCCATTTCAGATACAAAACACTTAAAACCATAAAGTC
>JANKOD010000006.1:13206419-13221037 GCA_026284645.1 Erythroxylum acuminatum | reverse complement strand
TTAATTAATTAATTAATCATATTTTAATTACTTATATTGTAATTAATCAATTACAATATATTAATTAATTAAAATATTGTAATTAATTATATTTTAATTAATTAATTAATTACAATATTTTAATTAATTAATGAATTATATTTTAATTAATTATATTGTTGTTAATTAATTATTAATAATATTTTAATTAATAATCTTTGGAATCCAATCAAATAAAGCACAAGAGAGTAAGAAGTGAAGTAGTCCAAAGAATAAAAGAGCAAAAAAATAAAACATTACCTTAAGCTTTAATTAATTGAATTCCTCCATTTAAAAGAATGAATTCAATTTATAAAAAAGATGAATTTTAATTACATACATAAATCGAATTCATCTCTTTTTTTTGTTCCAAAGTAGCTGAATTGAATCAATTCACTCTTTCCAAACGGGCTGATAAAGAAAAGCAAGCAGCGAGCTTCTTTCTATTTTCGCTGTCGACACAACTACATTAGGAAGAAGTCTTGCAAACCTTACTGTTACAAATTTCCTTATCATAGCCTTAGAGAAGCTAAAAAATGGCTCCTCCAAGAGTTCTCATGGTATGCGTGTCTCGTTATGTATCGCTCTTCAGGTTTTGTAACATACTAACATTCAAGTTGCTCTCCTCGTTTTCACAGGTAGCTGAGAAGCCTAGTATAGCTCTCTCTATTGCTTCTGTACTCTCCCATGGCCAGGTAATCCCCCCTTTTCTTTTCTTTCTTTTAATCTTTCTCTCTTTGTATATGTATGGGAATCCGAATAGCCCCATTCTACCTCATAAGCTTTTAATAGTCTAGTAGTCTTTAACTAATATATGGTTGTTTGTGTTACAGATGTCTACTAGAAAGGGAACCACTGAGGTCCATGAATTTGATGGGATGTTTATGAAATTTGAAGCGCGCTTTAGAGTCACTTCAGTAATTGGGCATGTTTTCAGGTAACTTGAAACGGTTTGGCTGTTATTGTTGTTGCTGCTGCTGCTTTTATATGCGTGACGCTATTCCTGACAACGAGGTTTTCATTGGAAATTCAACTGCCCTTTTTTCTTCTTCTTCTACTATTACATTTAGGGTTTTGACAATTGGAAGTTCGGGGTTTTGTTTCACTGTACACTTATGATGAACATTTTGATGGAAGAGGGAAAAAAGTTACCTCTTCATTTGTATGTTAATCTTCTCATGTTATGACATGGATGGATTTGCTATTCGAATGTCTCAAATTTGTTTGAGGTAGCGTTAAAATATTTGAAAAGTACTACAACATTTTCTAATATAACACATGATTTTTGGAGGTTTAATGTTTCTCAAAATGATGGCTGACTGGTCTTCCACAGATTTATTAGGATCATAACCTAGGGATGAAGTTCTAACATTGTTGTTATTCAAGAAGTGTTTTTTGCTCAAAATTTTTACTGTGATTGTTTAACTTTGGTATAAATATTTAACTCAATGTTCTTCTATGTTTCTAACAAGATAGAGGAATTCATGACTGCTACTCCGAAGATATATACATATATAAACAAGTTGGTAAAGTATTATGCTAAGTTTTTTGTATGATAAATTTTGGTATGGGGTTTAACTACAAATAATAAAGAATGCTGATGCTTAATATAACAAATGAAGAAATGACTTGCAATTTCTTGCATTATGACTATGTGAATAATGGCTTAATGGTATGTCTTATATGTTTCAATTGTGAGTATACATCAATTTGATGTGCTTCTATAATGCATTATTATGTTTGATAACCCATATCGGGTTTCCTTAATTGTTATATTCTTTTTTTTGATAAATCAGTAAGAACTTTATACAAATTATAAAAGTTATGTACATACTTGAGAATCCTAATCAGAAATCTCATAGCTACCAATAGGAGAACATATGGAACCTACAATAGTTCCTTACAACCGACTTCCTAACACAAACACACCCACCATATTCTTTACAACCTTCCCACCAAGAGACCTTATAGAGCTAGCTTCTAACCATTAACACAAGTTTACCAGCAACAATTCCAGCTGCAAATTCGAGTAACATTAATAAACAAACCTAATCAACAATCAACACAATCTAAGATGAGTAATGTCCTTAATTGTTATATTCACTTTCTTGTTACTTACATTTTTCCTTGCTACATAAATTCAGTGTAGATTTTCCTGGAAAGTATCAAGATTGGTCAAGAACTGATCCTCAAGATCTTTTTGAAGCTCCAATTCGTAAATTAGAGACAAACCCGAAGGTATTTACTTCTTTATTTCATTATACTTGGTTATGGATTCTAAAATAATATGGTTAACATGTGGTAAAAGAATTGCTTATTATGGTAATCTTAGGACTCTTTGAAGGTTGAATTTCAGTACTCACGGTGTAATAAATAATTTGCATGTCGATTCTCATATTTACAAATGTAAATATGATTTCCTTCCACTCATTATGTTGATAATAAACATTGCATAAACCTTGAATTTGATTGTATATAATACCTGTTAATTGACATTTGAAGAATAGGTGATTCGCACTTTCTAATTGATGGTTATAAAACTTGCAATTGAAACTTAGTTTTTGTGTGTCATCCTTTAACCTTGCAAGCTTTGGGAGATTTTGTTCAAACCATGTCAACTTGTACCATGATACCTTTTGCAGTGATGATCCAGTCATTCCTTAGCAAAATTTATTGGTAAATTTCGTTCATGTATGCCTCATCCATTCTATAAAATAGTCTTTACTTGTATTTGGTCCGTGTTAATTTTGGTGAAGCCTCTTATCTTACAAGAACAATCATCACCTTTGACTATTTCGTTAACCATTCTTGATTTGCTACCATATATTTAAGATGTTAGAGCTTTGATATCTTGTAAAGGAGGCCTAACTCACTCCAATTATCGTACCAAAACCAAGTAGACTTCCCATTATGAAACTTGCTTTTCACCCATTTGAACATTGTGCCCCTCAATTTCATGAGCTTATTCATAGTCCTAGAGCATCTTATTTTTGTCTTCGTTTTCCAAAAACTTTCTCCTTTGAGGAAATGTATATGAATCCGTTTAACTCAGAGGACCCCTTCATCCTTAAAGATTATGCAAATTCCTTTAGCCATCAACACTTTATTCATTAATTTGAATGGAATAATACCAAGTCCTCCTACAACTTTAGGCAAGCATATGTCAAACCACTAAACTTTTGCTTTTGAAGAATTTGAATCCTTACCAAGCCGGAGAAAGTTCTTCAAAAGTCTCTCTATAGCTTTGCTTAGGTTCTGGGAATTATTAAGTGTGGACACCAAAAGATATTCATGCTATTGAGAATAAAATTGATTAGTTCTAATTTGCTATCAAATTAGAGAAATCTATTGTTCCAATGGTTTATTCTCCTATGAAAGGAATCAAACAAAAGCTGACAATTCTTGAATGTTAGTCTCTTGATAGTTATTGGTAAGCCACACTTGAAAGGAGGATCCTTGGTTTATAACCTTGAGATTGAGGAGAACGAACCAACTTGAATAGTAGCCCTTGCTGATAATATTAGATGGCTATTGTTTATGATTATTGAAATACCAGACATGATGTAAACACTTTTAGAGTTCATGAGGGTCTTGATAGAGTTTGCTTCAGTTACACAAAGAACCAGCAAATCATTCACAAAAGATAAGTTGAATATTCTCAATGCCTTGCATTCGTTGTGAGATATGAACTTCCTTTCTTGCTTAATGTTATGATTTGTTAATCTTGTTAGTACCCCAATATGAAGAGTGAAAAGATATAAAGATATAAGATTACCTTTCCTCAACCCTGTTAGAGATTATGACTTGATTAAGAGGATTGTTAGGGATTATGATTGTGATTTGATTGAATATTTTTAGGTATTATAATTGTAACTTACCTTATATGAATAAAATAATGTAGTATATAAAGAGAGTGGGAGTTGCTAATTTTCTACACTCTCACAATCCCTCTTTTTAATTCATATCATGGTATCGGAGCAAGTTTTCTAATCCTTCCTTTGACTTTTCCTCCATTCTCTCACAACCGTTAACACCCTAAACCTTTCTAAAAAAAGACTAACCTTAACAATCTAAACTTAGAAACACCTCAAGCAGCCACTAGCGACCAAGTCAGAGGAAGAGGCGACACTAGCGAGTGCCCCACACCTTTTGCCATGGACTGAGTTGCACCAACTCCAAGAACTTGTTGGTGATGTATTTTTTGGTTTTTAATTGTTGGAAAATTGTTTGTGTGTTAAGCCATAGTCGGTGATTTATTTTTTTGCCTTCAATTGCTAGAAATTGAGTTTGTGTGTTTAACCATAGTCGTTGGTTTTGTCATAGTCGTATCTCATGATGGTTTCAGTCCCTCTTTCGTTGTTGTATTGCTGTTGATATTTGAAGTTTGCTTTTTTGCAATATTGTTCTTCTGATTTTCATTAACGTTTTTTTTGTATCGATTGCATCATGAGCGACTTCAAAACTGAAAGTGTTGAAACACAACCACCCATTATGGTTCAACAATCACAAATCGGAAATTGAATGGAACAAATTGTGTTACTTGGGAGAAGGCGGTCATTGTATATCTTAAGAGCTTAGGTGGGTATGAATATCTCACGAATCCAGCTTTTGATATTAAGTCACCTGGGTATAAGAAGTGGGAACAACATGACAATCAAATCATGACAAGCCTCCGGAATACCATGGATCCAAGTATTGTTGACATGTGTGTAAACTCTGCAAAGGAGCTATGGGAATATGTGAGACTTTTATTTTCTAGTAACGTTACTCATATATATGATTTATCTGTGGAATTGTTCAAGTGAAAGCAGGGAGAGAAGAACCACATCGCATATTTTTCATAAATAAAGAATCTATTTTTAGAAACATTTAGTATCACAGCCGATAATAACAAATAAGGATCAACTTTTGAAGGAAAGAGAAGAGTTATTCATGCTGAGATACTTGGCTGGGTTAGGACTATAATATGAACCACATACTCGGTGGCACTGAACTCCCATCACTTGTTGAGATAATTTCACGAGTATTTCGATCCTTGAAGGGACCAACACATGAAAGCGGTGACAAGTCTGCTCTAGCTATTCACAATAGTGGAAGAGGTAATGGAGGCCGAAGTAATCATAGTGGTTATGGAGGAAGAGGCAGAGGAGGGCAAAGGAAATGTGAACACTATGGCAAGGATGGGAATATTCGGGACTATTGTTGGGACTTACACTTAGAGTTGCGTCCAAAGCTCTCTCAATCTGCTAATACTGTGGAGGCTTTTAGTGGTTTTGCCTTAACAAGTGAAAATAAGGAAGAATACGCAACTTTTCTCCAATATCAATTGACCAAGCAAGCAATCACACCAATTGTGTCGTTTGCTCACGTAGGTAATCACACAGCTTGTATATCGTGCCCTGATAAACCTTGGGTTATAGATTTGGGAGTCATTGACTGTATTGTAGGTAAACTAAATTTTTTTGATCAAATTACCCCTGTACTAGACTTACACCAACTTATTGTTGCTAATGGTTCCACTACTAGTATAAGTACGGTTGACACTACATTTCCTTATCCTTCAATGACGTTACCAACAACTCTATATATTCCAAAACTTTCGTTTAACTTAATGTTTGTTAGGAGACTAACGAAATCATCAAATTGTTTTGTCTTCTTTCTCCCTCATTCTATTATTGTCCACGATGTGACATTCTTTGAGAACATTGAATACTTTTCTGAGAGTCAAGATGTCAAAAGCTTCTATCATTGTTTACCCTTACTTTTTGAGAACTCTTTGGATAATTCACTGAACAGTTTAGACAATTCACCTACATATTCTAATCCTCTTTATCTTCCTCAGTTGTCTCGATCAAATTTGCAAGTTGATTCCTGACTCCTCCAATGCCTAATTTGTCTCCAGATATGAAAAATAGGGACCTTAATGGCCTTTTACCTTAAGGAAAGGTAAACGATCTTGTGCCAATCATTTGATTTCTAATTTTGTTTCTTATAACCATATGTCCCCCTCCTTTTATTCTTTTATTTCAATCCTAAATTCTGTGTCTATTCTTAAGAGTATAACAGAGGCTATACAGAATCTTGGGTGGGAGCAAGCTACGCAAGAGGAAATAAATGCTTTATGGTCAAATTACACTTGGTAGCTTGTTACTCCTCCTCTTGATGCCTCAATTGGTGGTTGTCGATGGGTATATACTATTAAGACTCTTGTTGATGGATCTATCGAATGACTTGAGGCTTGTCTTGTTGCTAAAGGATACACAAGTCTACAATATTGATTATTCTGAAACCTTTCTCCTGTGGCAAAAATGGCATCAGTTCGTATTTTTATATCCTTAGTTGTAACTTATTCTTGGCCTCTCTACCAACTTGATATAAAAAATGCCTTCCTGCATGGTGATGTTGAAGAAACAATCTATATGGAGCAACCTACGGGGTTTTTTGCTCAGAGGGAGTCTGAGAAAGTGTGTCTATTGAAGAAATCTTTCTATGGTTTAAAACGATCTCCTAGAGCATGGTTTGGATGATTTAGTTTAGTTGTGAGGAAATTTGGTCTCAAGCAGTGTGGAGTAGGCCATTCGGTGTTCTATTAACACACAAGATCTGGTAAAATTCTATTGATCATATATGTTGATTATATTGTTATTATCGGTGATGATCAAAATGGAATTTATAGATTGACGTAATTTTTGCAACAACAATGCCAAACAAAAGATCTTAGACTACTGAAGTACTTTTTGGGAATCAAAGTTGCGAGATCTAAAGATGGTATTTGTCTCTCCCAACGCAAGTATGTTCTTGATCTTTTAAAAGATGCTAGCTTGTTGGGATGTAAACTGGTGGATTCTCGAATGGATCCCATTATCAAACTTGATGCAAACTAGGGAGATCTCTTGAAAGATCCAAGAAATTCTTGGAGACTTAATGGGAAATTAAACTATCTTAGAAGTTCCTAGGCCTGACATTTCATTCAGTACAAGTGTGGTGAGTCAATTTATGAAATCCCTTCAAAACAACCATTGGAATGTGACTATTTGAATCTTGTAATACCTCAAGCGCAATCCTAGCAAAGGACCCATATATGAAAACCATGGGCATGATTCAGTTCAAGCCTATAGTAATGCTGATTGGGATGGTATCTACTATAGGCTATTGCATGTTTGTTGGTGGAAATTTGATTTCATGGAAAAGCAAGAAGCAAACAATGGTTTTTTGTTAAAGTGCAGAATCATAATATAGAGCCATGACATATACAATTCGAGAACTTGTTTGGGTCAAACTTATGTTGCAGGAACTTGGATTTCAACAACCACAACCTATGAAGTTAATCTGTGATAACTGAGCAACCATTTACGTTGCTTCTAATTCAGTTTTTCATGAAAAGATAAAGCATATTGAGGTAGCTTGTCACTTTGTCAGAGAGAAGGTACAACAAAATGTGATAACAACCACTTCTGTGAAGTTTGAGGCCAATTGACAGATCTATTCACTAAGTCTTTGGTTGTAAGTTTTGTAATACAACTATGTAACAAGTTTGGAACTTATGATATATATGCTCCAGCTTGAAGGGGAGTGTTAGAGATTATGATTTGATTAAGAGGATTGTTAGGGATTATGATTGTGATGTTGTTGGAGATTATGATTTGATTAAGAGGATTGTTAGGGATTTTGATTGTGATTTGATTGAATATTTTTAGCGGTTATAATTATAACTTATCTTATATTAATAAGATAATCTAATATATAAAGGGAGTGGGAGATGTGATTTTCTATGCTCTCACAATCCTTCTTAATTGATATCAAACCTAATGGCTTCTTTGATCACCTTTGTAGGCTCCCCATTGACTAGTATGCTATAAGATGTTTTGGATTAACCAACTTGATAAATTGCTTGTGAAACCCAAATGCTCCTAGTGCATTAAGAATGAACTTCCAATTGACATAATCGAAAGCTTTGTAAGTCAATCTTCATTGCATAGCTTTTTGGGGTTAATTCCTTATGGTAATTCCTAACCAACTCTTGTGCCAGGAGATTATTTTCCAATTTTCCTAACTTAAATGAAGGAACCTTGACAAGGATTAATAATCGAGCTCAGTATCACCTTTAGCTTGGAAGTTATTAGCTTATAAATGATCTTGTATTTAGTTTTGCAATATGATGTGAATTAGGCTTAGGAATCTTTGTTACCAAGCTAATAAAAGTTTTGTTGAGTTCTTTCTCCATATTTCCATTAGAAAAGAACTCTAATATGGCCTTGGAGAAAGTGCCAAGACTTCTGAAAAAAAAAAGCATTAAAACCGTTTAGTCCAGGAGCTTTATTTTGGTTTAGGGAAAGAAATGCCTTCTTAATGCCATCCAAGTTGAATGGCTTAATGAGGAATTCAACTTGCTTTCTTGTAAATGATGGAGGAATGAAAGGACTTAGTACTTACACAGAAGAACAATTATTAATAAGGGGAGCCTAAAGTACTTTAGAAGTACATTTAGACTTCATTCAAGATCTCTTTTTACCTCTCTAGATTGTTCCTCCATCTGCTATTGCCAAAGAGGTAATTATGTTTATATTTCTTCTCAAAAGGATTGCGCTGTGAAAAACTTTGAGTTTTTATCCCCTTTTTTAAGCCATTAAATCATTGATCTTCATTTCAATATTGAATTATGTGTTTCCAAAGCCTGAATATAGTTGTAGAGAGTTTGCTTTTCTTGAATCTTTTCCACCTTATCTCTAAGGTTATTGCACAACTCCTTTTGCTCCTAACATAATCTAGTTCTCGTATTTGTTGCAATAATATTGTTGGATAAACTGTTTTGATTTAGAAGTTTTAATTTGTCTTTCACAATCTGGAGTTTCTTCACATGTTTATAGGATTCAAAACCTTGAACATTATGATCATTCCTTCCTTCAGTAACTCCTCATAACCATCTATTTTTGCAAGATAATTGTTAAACCTAAAGGAGTTCTCCTCATCAATTGTGTTGAGATGCTGAGAATCTCAATGTACAGTGATCAAAAGTCAAGTTGTTAGAGAACAAGCTTTGCTATTAGGGAAGCTTACCAACCACAAACGGTTAACAAGGCCTCGTCAAACTTCTTCTTGATTAATAATCTCCCACATTGCCTATTACTCTAGGTAAAGAAGATCCCTTCACACTTCAAGTCAAAGACTCCTGGCTGACTCACAAAGCTCGTATTACTGTTGTCTCTAGAGCTTAAGTTGTACCCTTCAGCTTCAGTATGAAAAAAATGTACTCTTGAATTCTCATAATAAAAGCAAAGAGGCTCTAAGATTACTACCTATAATTAATGGAGGAAATGTACTGCTTACTTGATACGTTTATGCAAATTATAGTTATATATATATATATATATATACTAGTAAATCAACAATTAATTAGGGAATAAGATCCCTATAATCATACCCATAATCAAGCCTATAATTAGGCCTTGAAATATTCTAATATTCTTTATCTCTACAATTTATAACAATCCCCCATAGATATCTCTAAGTTTTTGTGAAAATATCTCCAAGATATTCTCCAGTTTTGACATATTTTGTAAAGAACAAATTTTGCTGCACTTTTTCACAAACAAAGCGACAATCAATCTCAATATGTTTAGTTAATTCATGAAACATATGATTGGAAGCAATATGTAGAGTAGCTTGATTATCACACCACAACTTTGCTAGTATTGAGGCTTTAAGACATTTTAGATAATAGTTGATATACCCACAATATCTTACACGTTTACTATGTCATAGCTCTATATTTAGATTTGCACTAGATCTGGATACAACGTTTTGCTTCTTGCTTTTCTGTGTGACCAAATTTCTTCCAACAAAGACAGTAGCCAATTATACATTTTCAGTCAATCTTAGAAGCTACCCAATCAACGTTTGAAAAAATTCGATGTATGTCCATGATTTTTATAAAGTATTGCTTGCCTAGGGGCTTCCTTTAGGTAACATAATATTTGTTTTAGGGCAACCCAATGATGAACGATTAGAGGCGACATGAATTGATGTATAGAATATACAATATTAAGCGGAGTTATCCATAGTTGTAAATTAGGGAGCATTGGAGCATTGCATGACTTAGCTTCCAACTTTCAAACTGAGAACAAGGACAATAATGGAGAGGGATTAATAGTGATAGAACCAATAACAAAAGAAGTAGATCCATTAGCTAAAGTGACGATGGAATGGGATGACTGTTTCTAGAAAGTAAAATAAAGACTAAAATTATTTGTCATATGATATGAGGCACAAGAATCAATAACCCAATGTGAGAAAGAGGAAAGCATACACATAGGCGTATTTCCTAAGTCAGCAATAGCATCGCGATGAGGTTTTTAATGCCTTTTGATATTGGGTGGATTGAGCAAATTCATATGCATAAATTGCAATTATCTTCTTAGTGTACCATTGAAGACCTGTAATAACATCCAAAGGGCTCTCAAATTATTGCCAATATTTCTCATCTCATTCTGCAGAATAATCCTATGGGATGCTAGATTTGTTGCAGACTTAAAAGTGATGCAAAAGACAACTGGATTGGGCAAGAATTGAATTGAGAAGTGCACAATCTAGTCTGATGCGCTCAAAAGAGTAACCTTAACTTTATTGTGATCGGAAGCAACTACACTTTAACTATTGAAATGATGTTGGTGTTAGAGATAATGATTCAATTCTATTCCAAAAATCATAATCGTCCTTCATAAGTTACAGATTTAACCTTAGTCTCTAATAGATCTATAATAGCTCGCTTTCTATTAAGCTAGTAGTCATTAATTACTTGTTGCTTTCTAGGGAAATTAAGACCGCTGACATTCCAAGCTGTTATTGATATCAAGTGGAGCTAAAGGAGTTGGATGAAGTTTTTGTTTTTGCTTTCCTTCCTGATCTTCTTCTGGTTATAAGTGTAAAGTATTCTATAATTGATTTGAGATTAGCAGTACTCTTATCCTTCATTATTGGGGAGCTAACATTCTGGGTTATTAAATTAACTACATTATCTTGAGGTTTTGTTTTTTGTTATTTTAGTTCTTTGGTTGAAAAACACAGAGATAAGAAAAATGTTTTCTTGATTATTTTCTCATTGATACAAGTTGTCTACATATATATGTATGTATGTATGTATATATAAAGCTAGTCATCCTCTATAGGAAAGTAAGACTAATTGATACTTATTGATTCTAATCAATGCTTATAATATGGCTGTCAATCCCTAAATTACAACTTTCCTAATATATTTACATATTCTATAACACTCCTTAACTTGGAGCATAGATATTAATCATGTCCAGCTTGTTACAAACAAAATCAACTCAAATCCCATTTAGAGCTTTCATAAACTTATAACCCAGTTGTTTTCCAATTTTTCTTGAGCAAAGTGATAATCAATTTCTATGTGCTTGGTTTTTTCATGGAATATGAGATTGGACGCAATGTGGAATGAGCTTGGTTATAACACCACGATCTTGTTGGGACCTCAGTCGATCACTGATAGATCACATTATATCATAAACAGATTGCTTCGTAGCTCGATATTCTAACTCTGCACTTGCGCGTGAGATAACATTTTACTTCTTACTCTTCCATGAAACTAGATTTCCTCCAACAAAAACACAATATCCTCAAATGGAACTCCTGTCAACCTTAGATCTTGCCCAATCCGTGTCTGAACAACATTCAATATGAGTATGTCCATGATTTTTATAGAGGATCATACGTCCAAGAGCTCCTTTCAATAACATACAATTTGTTCTAAGGCTGCCCATTGGTTAACCGTTGGAGAGGATATAAACTGGTTTATAACACTAACAAGGTATGCAATATTTGGACATGTTCCTGGAGGTAATTCGACTTTCCAACCAACCTCTTATATTCTTGGGATCTTCAAATGGCTCACTATCTTGTGTTAGTTGCAAAATGGGAGTCATTGATTACTACACAATTTAGCTCTCAATTTTTGTCTTAGTAAGTCAAGTACATATATTCTTTGAGAGATGAATATTACTTACTTCTGGTTGCCTTAACTCCTCAAGAAATATTTTAATGCCCCAAATCTTGTGTTTGAAATTGAGAATGGAGAAAGGATATAAGCAATGTGATCCATGTAGTGTCATTTCTAGTAATGATAATGTCATCTGCATATACTACCAATAGAACGATGCCAGCTTTGGATTGTCTGCAAATTAAAGAGTGATCAAACTCACTTTTCTCCAATCCAATTGCTTCAACGTCCTAACTAAAATTTTCAAACCAAGCTTGAGCACTTTGTTTCAACCCATACAGAGATTTTTAAAGACGACGAACTTTCTCATTCTCTCCTTGAGCAACAAACCCTTGGAGGTTGCTCCATATAAACTTCCTCTTGATGATTACCATGTAGAAAAAGATTTTTGATATTTAAGTAATGCAAGGGCCGATTCTAAGTAGTTGTTATAGAGGTAAATTGCCTGATAGATGAAAGTTTAGCAATAAGAGAAAAAGTTTTAGAATAGTCAACCTCATATGTTTTGCATAATTGTAGCAACAAGACGAGTTTTCAAAGGAGCAATTGATCCATTGGGATTTACTTTAACACCAAAAAACAATTTGCATCTGATAGCCTTCTTTCTGGAGGCAAATGTACCAAGTTCCAAGAACCATTATCATGTAAAGTATTCATTTCCTCTAGCATAATATTTTGCCATCCAAAATGAGATAAGACTTCATGAAAAATTTTAGGGAGGGAGATGAAATCAAGTGATGCAATAAAAGAACAAAAGGAAGATGACCAATGATCATAACATACAATAGAGGAAATAGGATAAGTACCCAAACATTTACTTTGCAAAAAGCAATAAGGAGATCATTAGTAGAAATTAGATCTGATGACGAAGGTACTGGTCCATGACATGAATCAAGAGGATCTTGCCCGTCGAGAGTAAACATGAGCAATAAGGGGTTTAGGAGGAACATGTACAGAAGATGTGACAATATAGATTAATAGATCATCCTCCCCTTGACTTGTACGAGCAGAGGTTGGATAATAAGGTGTGTTTTCTTGGTAACTTCAATGATTACAAGACAACTACCAAGGCTAGGATAATAGTATCTATAAACTTTCTGTCTTTAAGAATCACCAAGGAAAAATGCGCTTCAAAGATTCAGGGTCCATCTTAGTGACTTGTGGACGAGCATCCCAAGCAAAGCAATTGCTACCAAATATTCGAGGTTCAGTAGGAAACAATGAATTAGTAGGAAAAGGAAAATTGTAAGGGTTCCCACCATGAAGAACATATGAAGGCATTTAGTTGATCATAAAACAAGTCGTAGAAACTACATCGTCCTAGAAAACTTTTGGAGCATTCATTTCAAATAATAGGGCTCTTGTGCTCTCAAGGTGCTTGTTCTTTCTATTTGCTATGCCATTTTGTGATGGTGTATCTACATAAGATGTTTGATGAAGAATGACCATTTTTAGTCATATAGGATTGGAAAGATTTTAATAAATATTCTTTAGCATTATCACTTTGTAATATGTGAACTGAGACAATAAGTTGCGTGTTAATCCCAACATAAAAGTCACAAAAATGAGAAAACTATTTAGAATAACTTTTCATCAAATATAACCAAGTCATACTTGAATAATCATCCACAAAGGAAACTAAATACTTATCTCTAGTTTGAGACATGACTAGACAAAGACCCCAAATATTTGAATGAACCAATTCAAAGGAAGAACTAACTCTTTTATTGACAATATACCTCAAAGGGAGTTACAGGCCCAGAGCAAGCATTGGACTTTGGCACTTATGTGTCAATGATGTAAAAACCTCTAGATTCATATCCTTTGCCAATATTCTTCTTCATCACAAGGTCCTGAACGAGGTAATAGTCAAGAAAGAATAAGACAACAATTAAGTGTATGAGTAAGTTTACTAACATAAATTATATTAAAGGACAAATTAGGCAAACTTAAAAAAGATGATAACGAGATTAATGGAGTTGGGTGATTATATGTGGTTGAAATGTAGAGAAGAGATTAGAAATACTTGTCATATGATTTGCGACACTAGAATCTATGACCCATTTTGAGGAGGAAGTAATGAGACATGTATTTGGCTTACCTGACTCAATGATAGCGGTGATAAGGATAAGACTTCAATGATTCTTGGTACTAAGAGAACTTGGCAAATTCATTTGTAAAAATTAAGACAAAATTTTCAGATATATCGGTGGTAGGTGTAGATATATCGGTGATTTCTTTGATTCTTATTATGCAACTTTCTACAATCATGCTTCACATTCCCAGTGTATGACTGTAATGACATATAATCCCTCTTGAATCCTGTCTTCTATTATCAAAATTGTTTGATTTGCCTCGTTTGTTGTTGTAATTGACAAGAGCATTATTAGACTGAATGGGTCGAGCACTTTCTATGTTGAGCACTATACTAAATGTGTCTGATAAGGACTTTAGGAGAACCACACCCCAAAAGCTAGCTTATGAGGGTAGAGAGCCCAAAGTCCTTGTAAATCCCATATCAATTTTGTATTTAACCAATATGGGATTCAAGTCCCATACCTTGCAATTAGATCAAACCGTAACA
>JANKOD010000006.1:13178977-13201232 GCA_026284645.1 Erythroxylum acuminatum | reverse complement strand
ATTATCCTAATAAAGAAATAACCATAAAACAACTATCTAATAAATCGATAAAAATCCCCAAGAATGCGTCCACAACAAGAGGCAACATTAGGAAGCTGGCTAGAGGGAAAGTGTCAGCACTTAAGAGAGGACTCAATATCTTTGAGAGAGGACTCAATATCTTTGAGTTGCACATAAGTTGCACATGCAGGGTGTCTAGTGATCGATCCTTTGAGAGAGGTTAGTTGGTGGTTGGTGCCCCTTGTGGTGTTGGTGGTGAGAACAAACGATCACCTGAGATGGGTGACCAAAAAATTCGAAAGTTTTGCTCACTTGGTAGAACTAGAATGGAAGAAAGAAAAGAGATAATTTTGCTCATTGTGTAGGAACTAAGGTGGCAAAAAAATAAATAGCCAAGATTGATTCTGATGCAATGTGAGAAACTAAATGTAGAATGTTTTTATTGTTATAATATGAAAAAATTTAGAGAATATTTAACTGAGGGCTTGACACAAACCCAAGATCCTTGTATCCTTTATATAGAGGTAATTACATAAGGAAAAGATCTTAGGAATAAAGAGGAAATCACACAATAAAGAGGGAGATCATACTCTCCCTAATATAGATATTTCCTAAGATCTAATATTGATGTTTCCTAACACTCCCCCTCAAGCTGGAGCATATATATCATAAGCTCCGAGCTTGTTACATATAGGTTTTAACATTGAACACTCAACAATAACCCACAATTGTTTGCCCATGTGGAAGAGGAACTAAGTCCCATGTATTATTACCTTGCAAAGCCAACATCTCTTCTTCCATGGCATGTTTCCATCCAGGATGATCTAAAGCCTTTGAAATAGACGTAGGTATAGGTATAGAAGAAAAAGTGGATACAAAAGCAGCATATGAGGGTGATAATGAGTTATAAGAAACAAAGTTTGAAATAGGGTGAGATATACAAGACCTTCCTTTACGGAGAGCAATGGGCCAATCAAGATCATCATATGATAGAGTCGAAGACGGAGAAGACAATGGTGACGAGTGTGAATTGTCTAGTCATACTTCATGATGAGTGCGTTGATTATAAACCTGCAATTCAAGATGAGATAAACGTTCTCTCATGGCTTCCTCTAACTTGTGAATCAGATTGTGCTGCAAGTGTTGACCTATCGAAGTTATTCTTTAGTGGATTCACCTTAGTTATAGAGCGAGAGAGTCTAGACTATACTTCAACTAAGAATGAAAAATTTACTCCTCCTACGATTTGTGCTCGCACAGGCTCAAACTCAGGTTTAAATCTAGTCAAAAACGTCATAGTCACCAACTGCTCTCTTTGAATGACATCTCCTTAATATAAGATGTGATCGGTAGTAGAGAATTTAACTCCTCAAATGCACGTTTCACTTTCCCAAAGTATTCAATCAAACTTCCCTTCTGTTTGGACTTAAATAACTCAACAGAAGTATCATACATGCGCAACATATTACTGGAGTGAAGAAGCTCAGCATAGTCCCAAGCTTATTTACAAGTGCTAACATGAGAGAATAAGATTTAGATTTCAGGTTCCAAAGAATCGAAAAGAATATGTAGTAATTGTGCACCATCACCTTGCCAAATTTTCAGTATTTTATGATCAGTTGGGAGATCAGATGTAAGATGGGATAACTTTCTCTAACCTCTAAAGAACAATTCTACATTCTTAGGCCAAAAGAATAGCTATTACCGTTCAAACATTGCTTCGTGATTCGCAAAGTTGAGGAACCCATTGTTGGAACATCTATCAATGAATTGCTACTGGAATTTGACGTCTCCTAGGTATGTTGGATAGATTTTATGGCTAAACGGACACTAGAAACACTACTGACGATGCTTCGAAACGTACAAAAGACATTATTATTATCAAAATACTCATGTTTTGGTTAGTTTTGACACAAAGCAAGACCAAAACTCCATTCAGGACAAAGAGGCGAGTTGACCCATCCAACTGTCGTCGTTAATGGTTGATAAATGACGGAGAATGATGCCCATGTGTCGACTTGTGGTTGGTTTTCTGGCGACACTGTCGGTACTCTAGTGGTCGCTGGCACCTCTTGGTTGCTTCTGTAGGTTTGGTTTTTGGTTTTGGTAAGTGGAGGTAAGTATTTTTGATAGGTTAGAAGGTGTTAGGGTTTTACGGTAAAGAGGGTCTTGAGGTTTGGAATCTAGGTTCTGATACCATGTAAAAATTAAGAGAATATTTAACTGAGAGCTTGATACAAACTCAAGACATCCTTTATATAGAGGTAATTACATAAGGAAAAGATATTACACAATAAAGAGGGTGATCATACTCTCCCTAATATAGATATTTCCTAAGATCTAACATTGATATTTCCTAACATATTAAATAATGAATGGAGGTACATATATATACCGACTACTAAGTGCCTAATTAAGTTAGAAACTAAATGAGATCCTTATAACCATGCCTATAACCTATACAAACTGTAGTTGTAAACATACTATGAGTAACATAAGTTAATGGAGAAATATGGTCCAACTATAATCAAACCCACTTGATTAACTCTAGTTACTCATGCAAGTTTCAAGATGTGGATTGTGATGGGTAGATTTAGTAAAGTTTTTCAGTTAGCTAAGACTCGTAGATTGTTATGCATAATATGGAGGAAGTGAGTGGAAATGAAGTTTCTCGTATTGTAAAACAAAACCTAAAATAATATTGGGCGGAATTGTAGAAACCGTTCATTATGTTCACTTTATTGAAAAGCATGGTTAGAGTTTGTTATAGATGTTATATGGAATGCGTAATTGATTTTGGTAATAATATGAGATTGATCTCATAACACAAGTTCATAGTGAAGGATCAGTTTTTTATGAAATAAGAAGATTTAGGTACATGTAACCATATTTTGATTAAGGGAAAGGTAGGTAGAATGAAAGTAGAACAACAAAGAGTAAAGCTAATATTGTTTCTGTGATGTTTTGCTAAGGAAGCAGAACTAGCAAAGTGATTAGGAATGGGACCCACTATTGTTGATTTGGGATTTTGTTAATAGTTTTCAATTGAAAACAATAAAGCATGTGATTACCATACGTGACCATATCCATATTCTTTGTAATTGTATAAGTTAATATGTTATGAAAATTCTTTGTTGAAAAGAGCATCCACATAGTACAACTTTCATTCCTATGAAACTTAATTGGCAGGGCAGGCAATAATTTTTGATTTGTTAGCATTATGATGAGTAATTAGTTTCCTTGGGGAGAACAAGTATAAGGCCTTATGTTGTCTTATTCAGAATTAAAGCATTTCTATGCATCTGGTTTTTAAGTGCTAGTGAGTTGCTTTACTATGCTTGAGAAAGGTAAGATAAGTATAAAGAATTGCCACCTATTATCTACAGCTTTTTGGTTTAATAATTTCCTTATTATTACAAATGATGGTCATTTGTATAACTTTTGTTTCTTCTTAATTATTTCAAAATTATTCTTTAAATTAAGATATTGACAATGGTTGGGTGAAAATTCAAAGAAATAAAAACTAAATTATAATTTTTACATTTCTAACCACCACTATCTCTATGAACTATTTTCCTTTTCAGTTATTGAATCTACTGGTTTTCATTTAAATGATACTAAAAGAAGGGTCCATCGTGCACGATTTTCATCCATTACTGAGAAAGACATTTTGAAGGCTATGGACAACCTCGTTGAGCCGAACAAAGATGAGGCATTGGCTGTTGATGCTCGACAGGAGATAGATTTGAAAGTTGGTGTTGCATTTACACGATTTCAAACTAATTATTTCCAAGGAAAATATGGGAATCTTGATTCTAGAGTGATCTCGTAGGTTATTTCTTCTCACTTATGTTGTAGTTTCTATTGAATCTGCTTATATGTACTATAACTATCATCTATTCTCCAAAACTTATGCTAGTTACATTACAATTCTCAAATTAGCAAGCCTCTATATGTTTTTTTTTTGAGAATTAAGCCTCTATATGTTTGTATTCTCATATGGGTTTATAAATGGTAATTATGAATTTGTATTTCCTATTACATGCAAGAAAATAGATGTATAGTGACAAAGCATGTGTATTATCTCTCTAGATATTCTGCTTGACATCTCTGTTTCGGCCTTTTGGTTCAAAAGTACTTTAAATCATTTACATAACTTGATGCATATTTTTGTGGTTATCAACTTGTATTGAATAGCAGCTTCATTTCACATTGGCAATATGTTATCATTTTGTACTACATCGAATGTCTACTCTTCTATCTAACCCTAGATGATTGGTTTAGAATAAGATTCAAAGAGTGTGATAATAGTAGCCAATGTCTTTTTGACCTTCTCACCTTAGATCTTTTGGTAGTGATATGACATTTGTGGTACTATAAAAATTGTTTGCAAGTCTAATGCATTAACAATTTAAAAGTGGTCTGATGTGTTGCTTCCTACTTAATGGATAAACTATTTTCATGTGTGAACCACCTCGATAATGGATTAATATTACCATGCTTCAGTAGTAATCTTACACGACCTTTTTTATTGAAGTTTGATAGCCTAATGCAAGTAGATTTATGCATGTCCTTGTTCTCCATCTATGAGCTCTTTTTGGACCTTGCTGATTGTTTCTAGTTCTGGTTATTCATTTGACAAAATTGAACTAGGATTTCGCACAGATGCATAATATTTCTTGTATTTTTTTTTTACTGATTCAGGTGAAGTACATACTTTTTCAGGTATGGTCCATGTCAAACTCCTACCCTTGGGTTTTGTGTTGAACGCTATATGCAAATCAATATGTTCAAGCCGGAAAAGTTTTGGGTTTTGCATCCGTTCATATTAATAGATGGGTATGAACTTCAGTTGGAATGGGATCGTCAGAAGATTTTTGATTTTGATGTGAGATCATCTTTTCCTTAAGTTGGGATTCACAGTTAACTTTTGTTCACAAAGTAAAGTTGGCTTCATATTTCCACTATTGTAGGTGGCCTTAATGTTTCAGAAGCTCGTAATGCAGGATGGAATATTACAAGTAGTTGATATAACACATAAACAAGAAAGCAAAAGTCGTCCTTCTGGTTTAAACACGGTGAATCTTCTAAAGGTTAGAAAGCCTTGCGGATATTTTCCACTTGTGAAGAGGATCCTTGCTTTTGTGAAGATATTTATTCCAGCTAGTTTGATTATTTCATTCATTTCTTTAAGCATTTTTTAGGGAGATTTGTTTCATAACAAAGAGAATTTTATAGGATAAACGCATGAGGGCTAAAGTTTATTGTGAAACTCTTTTCATGTATGGTTTACTAACATTTTGTAGGGTAAAAGGATATCAAGTGGACATTAACCATATAATTTGCAATTAGTGGGCCTCCTATTCAACTAATATTTCAGCTCATCTAAGTTCATAAATATGTCAATTAAGGGTCACATAGGTTATCTTCTTTCCCAAGGGAATTGTGATAGTATACAAATTGGTGAGTCCCATCCATCCTAAGATTAGAAGAATCTCTTAAGCTCAAATTAATAGATCCCCTTATCTACTTCTCAAGCTTTTAGAGACATTAAGGAGAAAATGACTAAAGCACTAGTACTTACAAGGTGTTTGACGTTCACTATGATGCTTGTAGGTTAGGCATTTATTAGAATCAAAAGGGACACCTAGTATGTCTTCTAGGATGAAAAGCTTGTAGTTACTAGACAAAAATACTACCTATTTTACTAGTTTGGTTATTGATAGAGTAAACTAAATTGATCAAATTTGAGTCAAGACCGTCAACTGGCTTTGTTGAATACACATCTCGAATCTCCTTTTATTAGTGGTAATATTTGTATCAAAATTAGTCATTCATCATAGGCTCAATAGGATTAGGTTCCCTATTTGACACAGATGATTCTATTGTAGAATTGATGTTGATGGTAAGAGAGAGATGTCAAACAAATATTCTAGGTTGTTCTCTCTATCCTTATCTTCCCTAGGTACAAACCCATCTTGAAGATAAGGTTGGGAATAATAGGGTACATCTTCGACAAATGTTACTTTAGCATCTACATAAATTTTCCTCGAAGGTGGATGGTAACATATATAGCCCTTTTGACTAGGTGAATATCCTAGAAGACACATTTGATTGCTTTAGGCTCCAATTTTCCCTATTGAGGACAATGAACATGAAAAAAATCCTAAGAATAAGATCATTATATGTTCTGGCATTTTGGATAAAAGTGAGAAAGACATGCCAGAGGAGTTTTGGAATCTAAAACATTTGATGACATCTTATTATGTGTGCAAATGTAAGAATAGCTTCCCCCCAATAATGTTTTGTAACGTTAATGACAAAATAGGAGTGCTCTAGTGGGGTTTAAAAGATCACTATTTTTCCTTTTAACCATTCCATTTTGTTGGGGTGTGTAGAGACAAGATGATTCATGAATAATGCCTTCTTTTTGAAAATATGATGTCAAAACTTGGCTAAAATTTGCATTGTCAGATAAAAAATGCTTAACTTTAATACCAATTTGATTTTGTATCATATAATGAAAACTAGGAAAAATGTTACATTTGATTTATTTTTCAACAAGAAAATTCATATGACATGATTGTAGTTATAAAGATACAAACCATCTAGCACTAGTGATATTAGGGATAAAAGAAGTACCCTATGCCCTTATGAATTAAATTGAAAATAGTAGAAGTTCTCATATTGATAATTGAAAAAAAGACATACAGATGTATTTGGTAAACTCAAGCCTATCACAATGAAAATTCGTTACATCTATCCCTTTAGAAAGTGAAGGAAACATGATCATTAAAGTTGTAAACAATGGACGACCCCAATGGAAATGATTGAAACAAAATGACATCCCTTTTTAATGATGATAAAATTTACAAAGATAGATTATGATTGCTAATAGATGATTGGTTTGAAGTTTCCAAGTAGTATAGTACATCCTTTTCCTTATCAAGTCCAATCCTCTTCTCCAAAACTTGGTCTTGAAATTCGCAAAAGGAAGGATAAAAAGTGGATGTGTAGTTCACGTCTATGGTCGGTTTATGTATAGAAACAAGATTAGTGAATAACTTAGGAACATGGATACTTTTTAATAAGATTGGCGGGGTAAATTGCATGTCTCTTATGCTAGCAACAATGATAAGGGACCCATCGACAACAATAACTTCTCTATTACTTGGATAAGGATTGTAACTTCTAAATTGATTGGATGAGTGGGTCATATGGTCTGTTGGTCCTGAATTTGTTATCAATAAATGACAAAAAGGAAATTTGTGAGAACAAGGATTAACTGAAAATAGAAATGAATAAAACACAATATTTATCGAGCTTGCCAAACTTAGAGAGAGGTTACCTGATAGTGCTAATGAACTCGAATGTGAATTTTTACTTAGTTGACCCATTAGTTTTTTAAACTGGAAAATATCTTCACTATTATGCAACTTTTCTTGATTACTTAAAGCTATGTGGGTTGAACTGAAAGTCTTCTTCTGGTTTCCTTTGTTTCCCAACTCTTGGTCTAGTGGTTTCTAAAACAAGAGGAATTTAGAAATCTCGTAGTTTGGAAATTTTTTATTTTTATTGATAAGATTAGGAAAAAGTTTCCTCAAGTACAAGAAATTTGGATGATCTAGGCGGTAATGCCATAATATTTCGACACTACACTTATTTTTATCAAGGATAGACGCAGCAAATGAACTTTTCTGACTCCCTTCCTTGGAGGTGTCAACTTGTAGGAGATAGAGGACTGCACACAATTCAACACTGCTAATAATCTTCTCCGATCCTAAAACCTGAAAAACACATAGATTAGGCAAGAATTTAGCAACACAATTGAGATCTTTTGTGATTTGGCTGATGGAAAGTAGATTACAATCAAGCTTTGGCACAAATAAGACATTTTTCAGGATGATATCTTTGGCCAAACAAATAGATCCAGTACCAGCAATTTTGGTTGGGATGCCATCTGCAATTCTCATTGTATTATTACCGTTACATGGAGAGTAGGTTTCGAAGATTGCGGGATCTCCTGTCGCGTGATATGATGCTCCAGAGTCTATAATCCTTGATTGAGAGTCAGTTTTCTTAACATGGAAATATTAATTGAAGACGAAATATTTTGCAAAGTTTCTTGTAGGAGTTTCTAGAGATTGAAGTCCTTTCTAGGTATTGAGGTGACATACTCTAGAAAGGGGATTTTCATATCCCAGCAAAAATATGTGGTTGATTTATTGAAGGAGACAAGGAAAACTGGATGTAAGCCAATATCTACACCAATAGAAGCTAATAAAAAACTTGGAGAAGCCAAAGAAGAACCTCCTGTGGATAGAAAAATGTACCGAGGCTAGTAGGGAGGCTCATCTACCTTGCGCATACTCGACCAAACATAGCATACTCTGTAATTGTAATCAGTCAGTTCATGCATGATTCGATGGAGTCACATCTAAAAACCACTTATAGAGTGTTACAATATTTGAAAGGAAATCTAGGAATAGGAATCCTGTTCAAAAGACGAAAGGATCTTACCCTTGAAGTCTACACTGATGCAGATTATGAAGGATCTATAGTGGATAGACAATCAACTACCGGATACTATACGTCCTTGGAGGTAATCTTATAACATGGAGGAGTAAAAAGTAGAATGTTGTAGCTAGATCATCTACCGAATCAGAATTCGAAGCAATTCCTCAAGGTTTGTGTTAGACCACATACAAGCCCAATTGAGGTTCCATCCTAAAACCAATTGGTAGTAGGTGGAGTAGCTCACTAGGCTTTTATGTTAGTCTTCGTTCCCTTCTTTCTTCGATGTGGGACACTCACATATGAGTATTCTCAACACTTTCCCTTACATGTGAGTCCCTTTTTACTTGGAAAATTTGGAGAGGTATGTAAACAATCCTCATTAGGGCTGGACTTCTGATTGAGGTCAAATAAGCCCCCTCTTGGGCCAAACAATACTGCTAGGCCACTTGGTTCATGTAAACTTCAAATCTTTCTACAGTTGCTTAAATGATGGGCCCCTTTATAGGGCAAACAGTAGGTCAAGATGTTCATTGGCTCTGATACCATGAAGAATAAGAAGAATGCAGAAGAAGAGTTTTCGGTATTTTCTATTAGGATAAACTACGAAGGTAATCCCTATGATTATGCTAAAATCCCTATGAATATGTTATTTACATTAGTTGTATAATCCCTATGATTACGTCATAGTTTGTAACAACTAAATCTCCTGCTATATTCTGTAACAAGAGTCGAGTGGAATGGTCCGATGAAACTCTACTGTAATAACAAATATGCTATCAACATTGCTCATAATCCTATACAACTTGATAGGACTAAGCAATATCGAGATTGACAGGCATTTTATCAAAGAGAAGTTGGAGGAGGGACTAGTATGCCTATCTTATCTTCCAACAGGGTACTAACTTACAGGCATTCTCACTAAAGGGTTAAACAGCGCCAATTTTCATGATAATATTTCCAAGCTGGGATGGAAGATATCTATTCCTCAGCTTGAGGGAGAGTGTCGAGATGTGTATTAGCTGTAAATATTATTATTGTTTGATAGATATTGGGGGTGTTAATGATATCCCTTAATTTGTGGGATTTTAGTTAAGATTTTCTAGATTTCTTCTGTATCTAAGATTTATTGTGTGTATTCTAAACAAAAAGAAGTAAGAGGGAAATAAAGAATTTTTCTTCACAATTCTCTTCAACAACTTTAGGAAACCATAATTTATCCATGGGGACTTGCTATACCCAAACCTTTAAAGCTAATATGTGATACTTAAACGACACATGGCATCTAATCTAGTTTATCATTAAAGGACAAAGCACAAAGATGTAGATTGTTAGTTTATTCGAGAGAAGATAATTAAATAGTTGGTTATGGAATTTATGATCTTAGCATACCAGTTAACTAATCTATTTACTATGTCCTATTGAGAATCTCTTCTTTTTGTATCAAGTTAGGCATTGATAATGTATATGCATCAGCTTGAGGATTGTTAAATATAAGGGTAATTTAGTCTTTTACAATGCAACTAAATATCTTGTGTTAGTTGTCAGATTTGTTAGATTCATTTTCTTTTGGGTGGAAACTGTTAGAGAGTCAGTTGGTTGCTTTTGTTGTATGGTTTTAGGGTATTGGGAAGTGCTGAACATTCCTATGGCCTCTTTTGGTTAAGAGATTTCGGGCTCGAAACCTCTAGTCTGTACATATTTTCTATAATTTGTATAAAAGCATTCTGATTTATCAAAAAAAAAAAAAGCAACTAAATAAGCTTGTAACGTTACTATATATTAATACAATTTCTAGTGAGTTAGAGTTAAGAGAACCCAATGACTCTACACTTAATTTTATTTCAAAAACTGATGACAAAACTTAAGTTGTTAACTCTAGACTTTATTTCTTTTTTGGAAATTGATGACCAAAGGGAAGTTGTTAATCCTAGTTAGGGTGATTATCTAAGGGGTATTTTGTGAAAGAAAGATGGCGTTTGGTATCTTGTGTCTATTATTGAGTTTGTTTAAAACAATGTTATGCATAGGTTTCCTAGAAAATTTTGGGAAAGAAAGATGGAGTTTGGTATCTTGTGTCTGTTATTCAATTTGTTTAAAAAGATGTTACGAACAATTTTGGTGCAAAAGGTCCCCTTTTCTTTACCCCTTGATGCCTAAATTCCTAAGCCTATAAAATATTTTGCATAATATGTCCGTGATCAACATTCTAAGATTAGTTGTAAACTTGCAACAATTAATGTTTATCTGAACCTATTATTGATGTGCATAATAGAGCTAAGAACTTAATTCAAGTAATTAATCATTACATGCATTTGTCATGAACATTACTTGACTGGATGCTCAAGTAAGACTTTTTGAGCCTTAGATCCTGAATGTTTGACTGTTGCCTACATTCTCACTCTTGAGGCAAGTGCATTCCCACTAAGGGGAATATCTAATCTGAGATTTTGTTCAAACATGATAGGCATAACTCTAGATTTTAGTTGTTCCCTTTTGAGATTAAAGTGGTTTTTATGGTTGTTTTCTACTATAATCTTAAGTACCTAGTGGTTATAGTCTATATACTCCTACCGTGTTTAGAAGTTAGTTTAAACTATTATGAATAGGAGGCTTTCTTTGTTGTTAGCGTAAGATTATTGTTGATTAATAAATTTTCAGACTTTTTACTTCCTATTCTTATTCTTTCTTTATCCTTCTTTCTACTTCCTGATTTCTTTCTATCCTTCCCTCAAAGTTTTGATCGTAGGCGTTCTGCTATGTTTTATGATTGGTGTGTACTATATTTTATGTGCTTCATAGTTATACTCTATAATTAATTACTAATATTGAGTTTAGGAATAAGTTTAAACTATTATGAATAGAAGGGTTATCTTTGTTGCAACATAAGATTATTTTTGATTAAAAGATCTTCATATTTTTTACTTTCTATTCTTGTTTCTTTCTCCTTATTTCTACTTCTTGATCTCTCTTTCACCTAAATTTTTGATTGTAGGCTTTTCCCTATGTCACTTGGCTTACTTACTTAATGAGTCTGTACATGATTAACTGGAAAAAAATAATGGTCCAATATGGATTGTTTATCACGTTTCTATGCATTATCAAATGTTTATTTGAATTTAACGGAGACAATGTTGATGAAGGATTATTGCCATCTCTATCTCGCCCATCTCCTCTTCATGTATCCTTGCAAATATTATTTAATCTCAAGAAAGAATTGGAGGTTCTTTGGATCTGCAGTCCTAATTACATATTATGATTTCTTCAGATTGCTTCAAGTGCAATGGGCATTGGGCCTCAAATGGCTATGCAACTTTCTGAACAGTTATACACGCGAGGTTTTATCAGGTTTTTTTTTCCATTCTTTCATTCAATGAACTTCCCCATAACATGTTAATCACTATTTTGCTGGTTCATAGCGTGTAGAATAAAAATCTCACTTGTTCCATCAATTATTTGCATGTAATATTTGGGGATTCATCATTATTAGATTCTATTCAGTTAGAGCTGATAAAAACATATAAACAAGTAGTCCAGGCTTTGCAGCTTCAACAATAATGTATGACATTAAATGAATAGAATAAGGGCAAGCGGAAAAAGTAGAAAGAAACTAGCAACTTATTTTTAAAGGAGATCTTTTTTTTTAAAGACAATGAGGGACATTTTTTTTATTAATTCATGGCTCTACAAGAGCAAATATAGTGCGGTACAAAGAGCATATAAATAAAAGATGTAAAACTCATGGTTTATATCGTATGTATGGAACAAAATTCTGCTCCAGTCGCAAGATTTTTAAAGGAGATCTTATAAGGAGGAACTGATTAGAAATTTCAATGTACCTAGCATATAAAAAATTATAACTCATTTTGCTTTGTCCGAATGCTTATGGCAGTGGAGAATATCCCAAAATCAATGAAGCCTACAATAAGAAAGGAAATTATAGTAAAGAAATATTATTGTTGTCGAACATAAGAAGTCCTAAATAGGTGTTGCATCTAATCCTTAAGAAGCTTTGAGCCCATATTTTGTATTTGATCATTATTGCAATTGATGTAATAGTTGTATTTGTTGTAAATCAAACATAACTAATTCTCAGTCCTTTTTTATTGTTATGATCGAGATTGACTTGTTATTAGGTCATATAATTATTTCCTATATGGTTTATTCGGCTAATAATGCAACACAATTAAATTTCAAAGCAGTTAGGTTTTGCAGTTCTCTTATGGTGTATTGCCCTATAGGTGCCAACTTTACCATTTTAATGTCTTGAGCAATACGATGTAAACCATGCATAAGTTGAATAACTTATACTTGAAACATAAGAGAATGATCCAATATCTAATTTTATATCTTACCATCGTTTGTCTAAGGCTCACGTAACATTTGCTCTTCAACTGTCTTCTGCATCTATTCCTAGTCATTTTTAAGAAGCCCTTGATGATCCTAAGTGGAAGGATGCAGTGGGAGATGAAATGACAGCTCTTCAAAAGAACTTCATTTGGGAAATGGTTGAGTTACTAATGGGAAAGAAGACTATGGGTGTAAATGGGTATTCACAGTCAAGTACAAGTCAAATGGGATAGTTGAAAGATGCAAGGCTAGGCTGGTTGCAAAAGGTTGTACCCAAACCTATGGTATTGATTATCAAGAGACTTTTGCACCTATTGCCAAGATGAATACTATTCGAGTCATACTGTCACTTGCAGTTAATTTGCACTGGCCTTTATGACAGTTTGATGTATAGAATGCCTTTCTTCATGGTGATGTGGGAGAGGAAGTGTTTATGGATGCACCTCCAGGGTTTAAACTTGAAGAAGGTAAGGTATGCAAACTAAAAAAGGTATTATATGGATTAAAGCAATCACCAAGGGCATGGTTTGGTAGGTTGAGTCATGCAATGAAAGATTATGGATTCAAGCAAGCTTTGGCAGATCATACCTTGTTCTATAACAAAGGTCATGATGATATCACCTTGCTTATTGTCTATGTTGATGATATGATTGTAACAGGTAATAACATAGACGAAATTGAGAAATTTTGGAGCTATTTGGCCAAGTAATTTGAGATAAAGGATTTGGGAACTCTCAAATAGTTCTTAGGCATGGAAGTCTCTCGATTTAAGCAAGGGATGTTTCTTTTCCAAAGGAAGCATACTTTGGATCTCTTGGCCAAAACTGGTAATTCTGTTTGTGAGCCTATAGATACTCCTATTGAGGTGAATCATGGCCTATCTATCTATCCTGATCAAGTTCTAGCAAATAAGGAGAGAGGTAAAAAATTAGTGGGTAAGTTGATTCACTTAACTCACACTAGACTAGATTTAACGTATGCAATTAGTGTTGTAAGTCAGTTTATGCACAATCCAAGTGATCAACACATGAATGCTGTGAATCGCATTTTGGCTTATCTAAAGTCAGCTTCTAGTCAAGGTGTCTTGTTCTCCATACATGGACATCTCGATGTTGTGGGTTACATTAATTTTGACTTCACTGGCAACAAATTGGATAGAAAATCTACTTCAGGATATTTGTCGTTTGTTGGAGGCAACTTAGTGATTTGGAGAAGGAAAAAAATGTGGTTTTATTGTCTGGTGCAGAAATAAAAAATCGTGCAATGCATCATGCAATCACAGATCTTTCATGGTTGAATATTCTCTTGAAGGAACTTGGGTTTGATCTACCAAAACCTATGGTGTTGTTTTGTGATAATATGGTAGCCATTGAATACTCCAGTACAATATGATCGAATTAAGCATGTCGTGCTTGACAGAAAATATATTAAAGATAATCTTGATTCTGGTACAATAGAAATTCCTTATACTAGAAGTTCAAATCAGTTGGCTGATTGGGCATGTGTGATATCTATGCTCCAACTTGAGGGGAAGCATTAGCGTAAATGAGCTGTATAGTTCCTATTCTATTCTTCTTAGATATTTCTTGTATAGGATTCTTCTGTTTTTAAGAATATAGACAATTGTATATAGCTGTAGTTGACCTTCCATATATATAGGTCTTTCAACCTATTTATATACATTGAAATATATGAAGGACCAAATTACAATTGAGATGCATGCTTTAGAGGCTAATGGTATGTGGAATTTGGTAAACTTACCTATTAGAAAGAAATCCATTGGATGCAAATAGGTTTTTGCAGGCAAAGTCAACACTGATGGATCACTGGCTCATCTTAAACCATGACTTGTCGCTAAAGGCTATTCTCAAACCTACGGTGTGAATTATTCTAATACTTTCTCGCTTGTTGCTAAACTATCTTTCTGTTTGTTCATTTCTATGGAAGCTACATTTAAATGGTATCTACATCAGTGATGTGTGGTGGTCCTCTTGTCCCAAAAATTGAACTCTAGGAGCTTCAAACTAAACATTAATACTAGTTAAAAAATCATAGACATGATCCTTTTCTGCGAATTGTTTTAGAATGGCAACATTTTGATTGCAACTTGTTTAAATGATTCATAATTACCATTTGAGACTCAAATATTCTATTACAAATCAATTCCCTTGTTTGTCTACTGAAATCTTTGTTTTGATTTCATAGATTCAAGTAATGTCATGAAATTTAGAATAAGTGTGTCCAAATAGCATCCTAAATCTTCTTGGCAGTACCAAGGAACATAAACGTATGCACTTATTTGTGGAAACATCAAATTCCGCAAATGGTTCAATTTTCCTATAACCCTCAAGAATGTGTGGACCAGCTGTGATCACTTCAAATAATTATTTACATTCAATTGATATACCAATTGAATATTATGTAAATCCCTGTTTGTAGTAGCAACAATATTCTCAATTGCAGGAGCATCTAAAGATAAGACTAGTTTCATTGGACAATGACATGATTGTTTGGAAAGATAGAAAAGGAACAAGGAGAGAATATAACCAAATCTTCTAGATCATACCATTCTATCACATTATTGACATATGTTTTAAAACATATGTTTTACTCTATATGTGCCATACAATATCTAGTTTGGACTTGAAGCATTCTAGGACTTATACTGAATGTGGGGATGTTTTAATTTTTGTGATTAGCTTATGATTATATATCTTTTCTTTATGTCGACTTAATGACTTTTGATAATTTACTTGTATTCTAGTTATCCTCGTACAGAAAGCACAGCATATCCTTCCTCATTTGACTTCATAGGCACACTTCGTGCTTTAGCAAATAGTTCTACATGGGGTGATCATGTGAAGGAATTACTTGTAGATGGTTATCAGAAGCCACGGTCAGGAACAGATGCAGGTGACCATCCACCCATCACTCCAATGCATTTAGCAACTGAATCTATGCTAGGAAAAGATGCTTGGAGATTGTATCAGTATATTTGCCAACATTTTATAGCTACTTTATCTCCTGACTGCAAATACACAAGGTAGATGTTTCGATGTTTTGTCTTCCCATTTATTTTTTCTTTTATTGTCCTAGATCATGGCTTTATACGGTTGTAGGGTGCTTAAACATAGTGTTGATGACAATGCTCATTCTATAAAGACTAAATTATATATATTTTTCATGCTTTTTCTCTCAAATAGAAAAATTCCCTTTTTTTTTCTAGTTGCTATTAAGTGTAACAGTTTCTCCTTGTCCACACTTCCATGTATGAAGTTGGCTAAATCATGCCATTCATTTGGATGGACTTCTACTTGACAATTCATTTTCTTTTACACAAATAGGAATGTTGAGGGAAGAAAAGCTCATGTTAACTTCATCAAGACTGGGCTTAGTCTCATTTACCTCTCATCCTTTATTGTTGTGAGATGCTTATTGTGATACACTAGTGAGTTGTTTGAAATTACCTTGTGTAAACATAGTTTAACCTTGTACAACTATGGGTTTTGGGTTATACCATAGTCTTCATAATTTAAATTATGTGAAATTCTCCCATGAAACATATTAGGAAGGAAATATAATTAAAAGCTTAATATTGCAATTGCTAAATTGATAAGGATTATTGTTCATGATATGGTCAAAGTAAAACAAAGACAAAGATACCTGCATTAAACTTGAAGCTGAAATTACACACTACAAAGGACAATTTTCATTCTTGAAGTTGGATAGTTATAGGAAAAGAAAAGGATCATTTCCATAGTCTTGCATCGTATGGCGCATATTTGGTGCTCGATTCATTAAGTTTGGTGCATTGTTACATTACCAATACATAGCTAGTTTGTGTCAAGTTATATGACAGTGGCTGCGAATTTATTAAGGTGGATATATATTTTCATTAGTTAAAGATCGCAATGTGGGCCTAGCCTGAGCTCGTTACAAGATCTGTCTGAGCGGGGAATGACATCATTTTGTTATAATTGACCAAAATGATATTTTGGTCGAGTTTCTTAAACCAAGAGATTAAAATGTGTTGTTTTAGAAAGTTAAACTAAAATTATATCGTTTTAGGGAAGGGGTCCAGGGTGTTGGGTCTAGGTCTAGATTGGGCCATTTCTGTCGACTACGTGGTCATAAAATCACTTTCTTGGAAACTGTGGGAACTTCTAATAGCTAATGTGGCTTGTGTTTACCACTAATTAGTGATCTTTTGATTTGTCCTTTTGTGTTATACTTCTATTTGGATTCCAGGACCAAGGTTGATTTTACATCTAGGGGAGAGTTCTTCCATTGCATAGGGCAGCGTGTTATTGCCAAAGGATTTACATCCATTATGCCATGGCTGGGAGTAAATACCAAAAGTCTTCCTCAATTTGTGAAAAGCGAGAAAATAGAAATTTCAAGAGTTGAGCTCTCTGAGGTGCTGTCTAGACCTTGTTTTCCATTTTAATCATGAGAAATATTTTCTCCAAGCACCAACACTTTCAATATAATTTATTTTCTTGACCAAAAGGATGAAGTGGTTGGAGATGGGCGGAGGGGTTGGCAACTACTATTTTCTTGATTTCTAATAGCCACATGTTCTTTATAGATGGAAAATGTCAATATTTGAGTAAACAAAATGATGAATAGTAATCATCTTAGATTATATGTCATGTTTTGACCTTGTGGTGATGATTTTATTATTCCTAAAAATTTTAGGGAAAAACTGTCCCTCCAGACTATCTAACTGAGAGTGAGCTAATTTCCCTAATGGAGAAGAATGGAATAGGCACTGATGCATCAATACCTGTGCATATCAACAACATATGTGAGCGCAATTATGTGCAGGTATATTGATTTCCTCCAATTAATTTAAAGTCCTAGTCAGATAAAGGTGATTGCAAGTCCTCTGAACTAAATTGTTGTAGAAAGAAAAGAAAAGTGATAAAAAGCAGACATCCTCTTAAATTTGATCTTTTCAAAGTTCTAAAATCTCCTTTATATTGCAAATTATAGGTACAAGCTGGAAGGAAGCTCGCTCCAACTTCTTTAGGTGTCACTCTAATTAGAGGCTATCAATGCATTGATCCAGATCTTTGTTTACCAGACATTCGTAGTTTCATTGAGCATCAAATTACACTTGTTGGGAAGGGGCAAGCTGATCATTCTCGCGTTGTAGAGCATGTTCTACAACAATTTAAGCAAAAGTATGATTACTTTGTCAAGCAGGTTAGAGATTCCATCTTTTGATACCTTGTTAGTTGGTGCATGTGTGGAATAATGGACCCATAATATATGTTGGAGCTTAAAATTCCAATATTTTTACTTCTTGTTATCCGGGCAACACTTTATGGTCGCAAAATTTGTGCTTATCCATTGTGCATTCCTAAACATCATTTTCAATATACCGCACCATCATTATACTTAACTAGCCAACAATAAATAGTCTTCTTGAATAACAAGCCTAAAATGTGCAGCAGCAATAAAAATTGATATTGAGAAATCTATAAAAATTCTGATGGAAAACAACTTAAAAGTCCATAACGAATAAAAGAGGGTAGATCATTCAAGCTCAAACTTTAATTTAGTGAGATGAACATAGGAATTGGTGTATTACTATTTATATGAACAGTGGTAGTAAGGGTAGTAAAGAATAATTTTGTCAGTTCATCTTATGCTAAGCTTTTATGGGAAAACATGATTTATTGCTAAGTTAGCTATTTTAGGTCGTTTGCTTCTTTTTAGGATATTTTGTATCCTTGTAACTAGGCTGGTAGTTTCTTTTTTACTTAGGATATCCTATAATCATAGGATTTGATTTTTTTTCCTATTTAATTAGGATATCGCATGATCATGAGATCTGGTTATTTTTGTGTCCTTTTTGTTTCTGGCGAGCACCGGCGACGACAGTTTGATGGGTCAGCTTGTCTCTTCATCCTGAACGGAGTTCTGGTCTTGCTTTGTGTCAAAACTAACCAGAAAATGGGTATTTTGACAATAGTAACGTCTCTTTTACATTTCGGAACATCAACAGCAGTGTATTAGTGTCCGTTTAGCCAGGAAATCCGTCCAACATACTTGGGAGATGTTAGATTTCAGTAGCAAATCATTGACAGGTGTTCCAACAATGGGTTCCTCAACTTTGCGAATCACTAAGCGATGTTTGAAAGATAATAACTATCGTTTTTGGTCTAAGAATGTAGAGTTGTTCTTTAGAGGTCAGAGAAAGCTTTTGCATCTTACATTTGATCCCCTAAATGATCAGAAAATACTTGAAAATTGGCAAGGTGATGATTCACAGTTACTATATATTCTTTTCGACTCTATGGAACCTGAAATTTCAGTCCTATTCTCTCATGTTAGCGCTTGTAAGCAAGCTTGAGACTATGTTAAGCTTCTTTACTCTAGTAATATGCTTCGCATGTATAATGTTTCAGTCCAAACAGGAAGAAAGTTTGATTGAATACTGTGGGAAAGTGAAACGTGCATTTGAGGAGTTGAATTCTTTACTGTAAAAGTTAGAGAAAGAGAGAAAACCTTAGAGGAAAAATATTGTTCTATATTATTTTTCTAGGCTTATAGTACGATATATATACAGTAACTATACGAGCCATGAGCCTGACAAACTAAAACCTAGTGTTAAACCTAACTAATACAAAATAAGCTATATATACAATATATACAATTCAACACTACCCCTCAAGCTGGAGCATATAAGACATATGCACTAAGCTTGTTACAAATAAACCCAATACGAGGACCCCATAAAGACTTAGTGAAAATATCTACTAGCTATTCATTCGACCTGACATAACTAGTAGCAATACAACCCAATAAGACCTTCTCTCGTATAAAATGACAATCAATTTCAATGTGTTTGGTCCTCTCATGAAATACTGGGTTGGAGGCAATATGAAGTGCAGCTTGATTATCGCAAAGAAGCTTTATCTGTGACTCTTCTGCAAATTTTAACTCATGAATCAACTATTTCAACCATAGGAGTTCACAGGTTACTAAAGCCATAGCACGATATTTTGCTTTTGCACTTGATCTAGCAACAACTGCTTGTTTCTTGCTCTTCCAAGACACTAAATTACCTCTAGCAAAGATGCAATATCCCAAAGTGGGGATCCTGCCCAATCAACATCAACATCAGCATCAGCATATCCAATCACCTGTGTATTACCACTATTCTCATATAATAGTCCTTTGCTTGATGGCCCTTTGATATATCTCAGAATACGAACATCTGCATCCCAATGACTATCACATGGAGACTGCAACAACTGACTAATGACACTAACTGCGAAGGAGATATCAGGTTGAGTAATAGTAAGATAATTGAGCTTACCAACTAGTCTCCGATACCTCCCTGGATCTACAAGAGGCTCCCCCTGTTTTGGTAAAAGTTTTAAATTAGGATCCATAGTAGAGTCTATAGGTCTGCAATCTAACATGCCAGTTTCTTCTAGAATATCCAATGCATACTTTCTCTGAGAAATAACAACACCAGAGCTAGACTGTGCAACTTCTACACCAAGAAGTACTCGTGTAATCCCAAATCTTTAGTCTGAAATGACTAAACAGGTGTTGCTTCAGTTGATCAATACCATCCTGATCACTACCAGTGGTAACAATATCATCAACGTAGAGAACAAGATAGATGTATCCCCCCTGTGACGGATGTCTGTAGAAAATAGAATGATTGGACTCGGTTCGAAGTGGTGCAGAAGGTAGAATAGTTTTATGTGACTGAATAGGCACAAGAGGAGGAACAGGAAAAATTTAAGACATCGAGTGACTCTCAAAAGAATGAGAAGAAAAGAATGGAGATGTCTCAAAGAATGAAACATTAGCAGAAATGAAGTAATGTTGACTAGCTGGAGAATAACACTTGTAAACTTTTTGAAGACGGGAGTAACCAAGGAAAATGCACTTGGTGGAATGTGCACAGAGTTTATCCTGACTAGGGACAACGTCATGTACAAAAGATGTGAAAAATATGTTTTGGCACTATCACTTCTCAATATGTGTACTGAAATATTAAACTATGTTTTAATATTTGCACAAAAGACAATAAAATAGAAAATGATTCTTCATTAAATAAAGCGAAGTCACATGAGAGTAATAAAATACCTAAATCCAATTGTGGACACAATAAAACATAGACCCTAAACGTCTGAATGAACTAACTTAAAAGGAAAACTAGAGATTGAAGAAAGACGGTGGTGTTCTGCAAACTGATGACTTGCAATCTAAAAAAGATACATTGTAAATTAAGGACATACCTTTTCCAATAAAGGTAAGGAGAGATGTCTAAATTGACAGTGTGCTTCAAAAGGACTAAAGACACCTAAACAAGCAATGCACTTAGGCACTTAGGTACCAAAATGTTAAGATCTTCTGGTTAAAGTCCTTTATCAATAATTTTGTCAATAATTATCTAATAATAAATATGATACAAAGAAAAAAAATTGTAATAATAATCTAAATTTACATAGAAGAATAAATATTTTTCCATACTTGCTTCAGTTCTAGAGATGCAAATGGTATCTATAATTGTAAGGAAAGAAATTTAAGAATCGCTCAAAGAATTATTAATTACAATGTATAATTTTGACAAACGTGTAAAAAATTTAAAAACTTAAAAGTTTTACTTAAAAATTTAATGCAATTTTCATATTAGAAAATAATTATAACAATCTTTGAAATATGCGAAGATACTATTTAAAGTCAATTGTACTCCTTATAAGTGGATGTCAATTTTCAAACTTACGTTATGTTTTAATTATTATTTAATAAAAATTTAATATTTTATAATTTTAAGAATTAAACTCACCTTTTTACAAAAACATATGTGAAGAATAATTATAATAACCTTATTGTTAATGCATATCTTTTAACAAATATGATAACTTTTTCATAAGAACATATAAAAAATATTTGTATGTTATACTTTAATTGTTATAACATATACTAATGTAATATGTTTTATTCATAAATTTCTATTACATATGCAAAACTAAAATGTGTTTTGTGTTGTTCTTTCAATAATTTAAACAATTAGATATTAAAAATTGAAAAATAAATTAATAAAATCAACGTTAGCATTCACGTGACCAGAATTGCACAGTTGATGTGCTACGCGTCATAGGTTAATAGTATAGTGATAGAGATATGGCAAAAATCTGACGAAGTTAGGTTTAAGGGTGTAAACTGTGTCATTTGATAAAATAATGACAAGGGTTCTCTTAATCTTATGGAAGATGTGAGGGGGTGATTTAGAGTACAAGAAAATTTGCCTCAATGACATTAATTTAAAACAAAATTAAGGTAGTGTGGTCAAAGATATGCATATCTCATAATATTATGATCTGATCATAATCAGCTTATTTAAATTAGATAGCAGTAT